>CAUYRT010066389.1:0-177149 GCA_963574885.1 Lepilemur ruficaudatus
GCTCTGTCCAATCTCTGCCGCCCACAGTTACACACACAAATGGAAAAGTAGCTCTGATTTAGATAAATTTTCGCATGAGGCATTCTTTCTTTTATTCAACAAATATGCGCTGGGCCCTCGGTGTGTCGGCCGCGTGTCGAACGCCATGTGCACAGAAGTGCCCACGACGGCCACCGGGAGTTCACAGAGCCAACGAGGAGAGTCGGCAAGGTCACGGGGCATGTTTGACCTGTTCAAAGACCAAACTGGAGCTTCCAGGAAGAACAATTACTCTTCCTTGTTCCTCCGCTGGTTTGTTATTCAGCCTCACAGCAGCCAGGCCCTGTCCAGCGGGACTCGGTGTCTGGAAATTTGCCGGGGGCGGTGGAGAGCCCCCTTCCCCAGCCCTAAATGTGGGACCCCCTGGCGTTACCCTGGCCTCCAGGGTGACTGGATTCATCTCAAGACCTGAGTCCAAGTTGTGGGTCTTCCCCTGCCTTGCTGGGAGAGCGTGGGCCAGGCCTGGAGTCATGCTGTGCCTCAGTTTCCTCATCTGTGTGTGACACGGGTGAAGAGCTGTTCAGGGGGTGAAATGTGACCACAGGGGTGGCGTGCTCTGTGTCCAGGGCTCCAGCAGGAATCACTGCTCCCGTTGCTTTCTGTCTAGGGCACAACGCAGGTTCTAGCAGTCACATCAGCCCCGGTTCGGGGAAGGGAGACACATCTCTGCACACCCCAGCTCCAACCGACTGGAGTGGCATTCCAGGTCACCCTCTGAAGCTGAGCTGAGTACAGGTGACCACCCACCAGGGATTCGTGCTCTGGGAAGCCACTGATGAGGCAGGGACTACATTTCCCAGCCTCCTTTGCATCTCGGTAGGGTCATGTGACTAGCACTGGCCAATAGACGGTGAGAGGAAGTGATGTGCCTCATTTCAGGACTGAGGTGGTTAACAAGCAGGTCTGTCTCCCCATCCTCTCCTTCCCCATCTGCCAACCGAACGGAGACTCCAAGCCATGTGTTAAGATGGCAGAGCCACAACATAGACGGAGCCTGGGTGCCTGAGCCACCGTGTGGAGGAGGCCTGCCCAGCCAGGAATGCCAGCAGTGGGCTGTGACATCGGTGAGAAATAAACTCAGGTTGTGTGAAACCACGAAAGTGACAACTGCGTCTGCCACAGCGGCTGGCATTGCCTCAACTATTCCATACCCTTCATACATTTTTCTTCAGTTGTATATACACTACCTCATTTAACATTCAGCAAATGTCTAATACCAGTAATACAAGCTGCTGACCTTTTGAGCATTTCCTTTGAGCCAAACGCTGGGCTAAGTCCTTCCCATACATTTTCCTGTTTGTCGTAACCACAATCCTACAGGGTGAGCTCATAGGATTATTATTATACCTACATTACAGACAAGGAAACTGAGGCTGAAAAACATTCAGAATCCTGCCCGGGGTCATCGGCTAATGAGGAGTGGCTAGATTAGAATCCAGAGTTCTCATTCTTAATGGCCTTGTAGAACCCAGTAAGATGAATATTATGATCCTACAATATTTTAGGGGGTTTATCACAGGTAACCCGCTATAGAACACTTACAATGTTCTGTAGGTGAGGACGCCAAGGCTCAGAGAAGGTCCAAAATGTGGCCACTGCAGCAGTGACTGGCTGAGAACCCAGGCTTGCCTGGCCCCCGACTAATGCTCCCGACCTGCCCACACTCCTGCCTCCGTTGCCCCCTCCAGCGGCATGAAAGCTCTCGCCCTATTTCCATTCCTGGGTGTTACAGTGCCATGGCTGAAGGCGAGTTTGGCATCCATAGAGCCTGTTAGGATGTGAAATAAATTTTTCTCTTTGGCAGACCTGACACTTATGAAGCACCTGGGAGGCTGTTAGTGCCTCGTGCTGTCCAAAACACTCTTAATTACTGTCTAATCAAGATATCGTTCACTCTAGGAAAAAAAAAAAAAAGACAGGAAAAAGGGGGAAGTGTTCACGCACACCACTTTGGAGTCCTTCGTTGTGCCTTTCCCCGCAGCCATCACGTCCCCTGGGGCTCTTTCGGGGAAGGAGTTAGAGGAATAAGGTGGAGGGAAATGGTCTCTGAAAGAGGCTTCATTTATACCCAG
Source organism: Lepilemur ruficaudatus (assembly GCA_963574885.1). Taxonomy (NCBI): domain Eukaryota; kingdom Metazoa; phylum Chordata; class Mammalia; order Primates; family Lepilemuridae; genus Lepilemur; species Lepilemur ruficaudatus. The sequence continues at coordinate 2,112 of CAUYRT010066389.1, forward strand.
CAGTCTCCCTCTGTGGGCTTGAACCGGAGGCAAACAGGAAAGGACGGATGGACAAGGATGCCGGTCACTGGGTTGCTGGTCAAAGGGAAAAGTTAGAAACATGTGAAATGCCTGCCTCCAGGACACCCGCTAGCTGCAGTGTGGTGCGTACTCCACACAGAGGAATATTATGCAGCCATTAAAAAGAATGACATCCGCCATGCGCAATGGCTCACACCTGGAATCCCACCACTTTGGGCGACCAAGGTGGGAGAATTGCTTGAGGGCAGGAGTTCAAGACCAACATGGGCAACCTAGCAAGACCCCATTTCTACCAAAAAAAAGAGAGAGGGAGAGAGAGAGAATGGCATGGAGCTGTTTGGGCCAATACACACAATCTACAGAAAAAGCCAGGTGCAGAACAGTGAGCCTCCTATGTTCCCATTTGTGTAAAAATAAGAGGACATTGTATTCTTACCATCGCCAGCATTTATTAAGGGGCCAGTACACACTATTTTAGGCAATCACAATCATTGCCTCATTTGCCCCTTATAGGAATCCTATGATGCGGGAACTGTTATCATCCCCAATTTATAGACGAGGAAACTGAGGCTCAGAGAAGTTCAGTAATGAGTGTCTGCGGTCACATCTTTAGTAACTGGCAAGGCTGGGACTCAAATCCAGGAAGTGGAGCCATTAAGTTATGCTGCCTGCCAGACACAAGCAGAATGACTTACAGGAGACTTTCATTTCCCCGAGATGGGGGAGAGTTGGAGGTGCAGGGCATGGAGGAGTTTGCCTGGAATCAAGGGAATAGAGTTTTAATACCCGTGGGGAGACAGAAGGCAAAGCCTGGAGCTCGCCACAGGTGGAGTATTGGAACTGAGACCCCCACCTAAAACCAAGACCCCCAGAGGGCAGTATTCTCAAAGGAAGAGTAAAGTAGGGGGGGAAATTGTGCACAGGCAGAAAACAGCAGAAAACATCCTTGGGCTCAGGATGAAGGGGAAAAAATTCCCCTAAAACGATACAACCATGGACCTGCAATCATACCAATTTGATGTTTATATTTGTACTACCTGCACAGAAGGGAACCCCCAAACGGAGAAAAACATAAGCCCCAGACCAGGGATGATGCTATCATGGCAAACCAGGCAGAAGCAAATGCTAAAGCAAAACACCCTCAACCACAGCACTCAGGATTCCCATGGACGTGCAGTGCCAAAGATGAGCGTGCAATCCTAAATTACAAAACACGCGAGAAAGCAAAGCGCCATAAAAATGCCTGGAAAGGCACATGAGGAACAGCAGTGGCTGCCTTTGGAGGAACAGAGTGGCACAAGACGGTGGCTTTTTACTTAATACACTAGGGCGGCTCAAAGTTTCCTAGAGTAATGGGTTTGTGCTGCTTTCTTCTTTCAGTTTTAAAATAAGAGATATTTGAGTTGAAAAGGGAGGGAGGGAGGGACGGAGAGGAGGAAGGAGAGAGGAAAAGAGGGAAGAGGGGGAGATGAGTTGGCTTTTGTAGCCCCAGCCCCACCTCCAAGACTGCTCACCCGCTTCACCCCTGCCAGCTATGTGCTGCAGCCACAGGCTCTGGTGGTGCCTCATAGGATGGAGTTGGAGTCCTTCTCATCTTCCAAGGATGTTTTCATACACAGTGATCAGCCTCATTGTCTAAAATCCATGACGGGGTCCATGCCACCAAATTGTCTCCAATAGAAGGGAGGGAGCTACTTTAATTCCTCTGTGGGTACCAACCCGTCCTTGATCTCACTGTGTCTGCCCTCTCACTAGTCCTCAAGCCCTGCTACATTCCTCCATCCTCAGCCCCCTCCTCTGCCCCAAACGCGTCTCATGCCAGGCTCAGAGCACAGTCCTCCTCCCGCCTCCCCGACTGACCCCACTGACCCATGCTCCAGCCAGCAGGCAGAGTGAGCATCCCAGAATTCAAATCAGATTGCTCCCATGCTTGGAATTCTCCGATGGTTTCTCTCTCGCTCAGAATAAACTCCGAGATCCTTCCACAGCCTACAAGTTCCCCGGGGGACTTGGTTTCCCGTCATCACTCATGGTGTCCCTGTCCCCTGCCCACACCCGTCACTCTGCTCCATTCACACCGGCCTCTCGCCAGGCCTATGAACACTCCAGCCAGGCCACAGGAGGTGGCATATCCTCTGCACCCTGGCTTCTCCTGCCCAGGGAAACCCCTTTTCATCCTTCAGATTCACCCTCAACATCCTTGCCCTCAAGGATAATGGCCTCCCAGAGACATCCATGCCCTGATCCCAGAATCTGTGACCGTGTTACCTTCCCTGGCAATGGGGACTTTGCAGATGTCATTAAGTTAAGGACCTTGGGATGGGGGGATTATCCGGGATTATCCGGTGAGCCAATGTCATCACGAGGGGCCTTAAGAGGGAGGCGAGAGGATCCGAGTCAGGGAAGGTGATGGGATGATGGAAACAGAGAGACTAGAAGGTACTACAGTGCCCACTTTGAAGAGGGTGGAAGGCGCCACGAGCTAAGGAATGCAGCAGCCTCTAAAAACTAGAATCAGCAAGGGAACAGACGGTCCTCTCCCTAGAGCCTCCAGAAGGAACATCGCCCAGCTGACACCTTGGTTTTAGGACTCCTGACCCCCCAGACCTGTGAGATGATCAGTGAGTGCTGCCGCGAGCCGCTGAGATGGTGGCAATTTGTCGTAGCAGCCACGGGAAACTAATACGGCGCCCCAGCTGCGTTCCTCAGCCCCGACCATCTCTGTACTCTCCAGGAAGTCTAGCCGCCAGCCTGGAGGAGGCACGATGGGAGTGGCGGGCGCCGATGGCTCTGGGAAGCTGGTGTGTCAATGCCCCACGGAAGCGTGACTCTGACTCCAAGGGGCGTATCCTGCATGGTCTCTCCCGGGCCACACAGACAGAGCTCCAGGCTCCCACCGTGGTAACTGGCGTGGCTCACACACCCTGTGTGAGCTGCCTCCCCTCCCTGTCTCACTGCCCCACACCCCTGCAGCCACCTTGCAAAATCATCTCTCAGATAAGCCACTTGCCTTTCAGTCCCTGTCCCTGAGCCTCCGCACCCCCTACTGGGAATCTAGCCCTGCCCCACCCGCCCGAGGGCAGGAAGGTCTCCCCAGGGCCTGGCACAGGGTGTGGCGGGAGGGACACACTAGATAAATGTTTGTTGAGTGGCTGCCTGAACAAATCGGCTCTCCGGCGAAAGCAGAGAGCAGGGCATCCTCTGGAAGACGCACGGGGGGCTCCTGCTGCCAACAGAGCTTCCAAACCAGCGGGACAGGCTGGGGCTCAAATTCCTGCTGCAATGAGCGGCCTCCATTTGCATGCAAATAGTAGAGGCCCAGAATACTGGGGCAGAGTTTGTTCTCCTAAGTGGATTAACTGTGCCCCCTGCAACTAGCACCTGCTCACAGGGCCAAGCTGCCTGACCTCTGTGGGCAGCGCTCACCGCTGATGACGGCCCCGGCCCGTAGACAGAGCCTGGCTCGGCCACCAGCCCACTGGACGTTCTCAGGGAGTCTCTTGGAGGCACCAGGTGAGTTTCCACCTCCATGCCTCTGCCGAGGCTGTGCCTTCCACCTGGGATTCCTTGTGTTCCATCTGGAAAACAATGGCTTATCTTGTAAGATTCGCCACCAGGCAGGACCTCTCCGAGGTCTTTCTTACCTTCCTTTTCTCAGACTACCCGCCTGAGCCCTGCTGGCCAGCTCCTCTGACCCTTCAAGGTGCTCCATCCTGGGGCAGGCGCCCCGCCCACTTCCCTCCATGCTCCCGTGCCTGGCACACACGTGTCCGAAGCCGGCTGACAAGCACAGCCCCCTCCTCCTTGGCTCCGAGCCTGGAGCCTCACCCCCCACCCCCACACCCGGCCATAGCCAGAATCTCAGAGGCCTAAAGTGAAATGCCAGGGATTCCTAGATTTCTCTAGAAGGAAGGAAAGAGACGGGGAGGGAGAGCCAGGGAGCTGGGGCCGCTGGGCTAGATGCCAGCGTGCCACGTCGGCGCTGGGCACCCTCACCCTGTCACCCATCGATGCCGCAAAGATCTGGAAAGCACCCTCCGAATGCTCCTCCCAGCTGCGCATCCTTGGCAGAGTGTGGCCTGTCTCAGCCTTCCCCCAGGGCACCTCTGACCATTCGATGATACATGCTCACCAGGACCTGCTAAAAGGTCACTTGTTCAATCAACATACACCTGAGGAACACCTCCTATGCACCAGGCACTGGGCTAGGCCCCCAGGGTTGGGCGTAAAGCAAAATAGCCAGGGACCCCTAGTTCATGAGAAAGAGCAGAGAAAGCAGGAGAGGGAGGGGAGGGGCGGGGAGAGGGAGGGGTGAGCAGGGCAGGTCCCCCACAGCCAGGCGGATGGCTGAGAAGGTTGTGTTTGATTCTGAAGACTAACAGGAAGCTCAGACAAAGTTTTGAGCAAAATCGGAGCCTCCCCTCTCCACCCTGCCCTACGAAGGTGCTGGAAGGAGGTGTGTCCTTGTCTGGCATCCACGGGCGCCTGGCCCTGTCCCCCACATAACCCTGCACCCCCTTTCTGCGGGCCGCTGCTTGCACCTTTCCGTGCTCCTGGCGGGCTCTCCAGCTCCAGAATCGAAAGGCTGAAGTCACTCAAAATCACGCTACACGAGTCAGGGATCGTGGCAAGAACCACAGTGGGGTGTCACCGAGAATCCACGGCCGTCACACGGTGCCGTCTGGGTGGCACGCACCCTGCCCTGCCCTGGCTCTATTATATGCTCCAAAGAGAGTTCGCTCATTGCAGTAAACGCACGGCCTCTCCCTGGGTCACCCTGGCGTCGCGCTGGCCTCTCCCCAGCTTGTCACACCAGGTGACTCTTACTATCCACTGAACCCACTGCGTGCATGCCGCGATGGGAGAAGCTCAGAGGAGGGGGCGAGGCCTCCTGGGGAAGGGTTTCCAGCCATCTGTTGGTGACCCTGATGTGAGACCCACGGGGACCCCTGTCCTTCCTCCGTCTGTGCCCTCGGCTCAGGCACATGAGCTGCTGCCGGGTCTTCCTCTCACGGAGCTAGAAGGTCTGCACATGGAGGCAAGGAAGTCGGAGCTGCCACAACCCGCGAAGGCCGGAGCACTCCTTCTGGAAGGCGTCCAAGTGCGGTCGTGACAGGCAGCCTCTCCCATCCGACTCTCCTCTCGGCCACACCCCCAGGGCTTCTCGTGGCCTCACCCCTGCTGCTCTTGCCTGACTCGCCTCCTTCCACATCCCAGACTTCCCTCCGTGTTCCAGCCTCAGCAGACCACCCAGCGGTCATTTTCCCATCCTCCGCACTTCTGCACATGCTGGTCCCTCTTGCTGTGTCTGGCAAATTCGTATGCAATACCCAGCTAAAATGTCCCCTCCTCCAGGAAGCTCCTCGGACCCTGAAGTCTGCCCCTGACCTTGGTCTGATGCTCCGGGTCCATCTCCTCCATTGGACTAGAAGGTTCTTGCGGGTGGGGATTGTGTCTTATCCCTTCACAGTGGGCCAGCAGCCCATACCACACGGTCCTATGGAGTCACATGCCTTCAACTTCTGAGCCTCAGTTTCCCTACCTGGAAAATGGGATCATTGTGCCAACCTCCCGGCATCGCAGGGAGGAAGGAAGCCGCACGGGGCAGGAGAAGAGACTAGCTGCCCCTCCTGGCAGCCCTGCAGGGCCTGAGCGGTGCTAGCCCGCACCTGGGAGAGCGAGGGTGACAACTTCTGTGCATTAGTGCCCTGCAGGGAAAAAATGCTGCAAGCAGAGGTGCAGATCATGGGTCACTCCCTCCTTGAAGCTCAAAGCCACCTTCCTCTCCTGTCCTCCCCCAAGACTGCAGAGGGACCGGTCCCTGCCAGGTTAGCACTCGCTGACCTCATACCACACCGGTCAAGAGACCAAAAGGAGAACTTGTTTCCCAGCCAGGGGCTAGCTGTCCTCGCAGAAGTCACGAGGCCCTGCACAGGCGAAAGCTGAGCCTGAGTCACAGAGGCGCCGGCCTCCTGCCCTCGGCCTGGCCAAGACTGAGAGGGAAAGCGGTGAGGCTCTCCCCATCCCCAAGGGCCTCCTGGTGGCAAGAACTTCCCAGATGTCATCTCGAATCCCCACGCCAGGCTGGCCCAGTGAGTGCCCTTAGCATCCCCATTGTACAGATGGGAAAATCAAGGCTCAGTGCTGAGTGATGTGCCCCGGGTCTCACAGCTGGGGAGTGGAGGAGCCAGGCTTTGAACGCACGGCTGTGGGACATTCCGGTCCTCCTTGCTTCCTAACCTTGGTGGCTTTCTGCCTTGGGTGTCTGCAGCAGGGAAACACCCTCCCCACTCCCACACATGCTCTGCTTGGTCTGTGTGTGCAGCCGAGGCGGCCTTTGAGAAACAGCAAGAAAGACACGGGTGCTCACTCAGAGCTCCTGGGTGTCACCGCCACCAAGGCCAGGCGTTTGGGAGCCTGACCCAGCCAGCCCCATAACTGATCACGGCCTGGGCAGAAGGGGCTTGTGCCGGGAGACTGAGTCCCACTCAGCCCCTCTGCTGCCCGAGGAGGGTCTGGAAGAGCCTCCCCCCTCCGACCTGCATTGATTGAGTGCCTACTGTGGCCGCTACCCAGGGAGTGACTTTCTTTCACTTCTTGCATGTGCCTCTCCTGGTCCCCTCTGCCAGCTGTTATGCCCACGGGTCCTCCCTCATCCGCTCAGCAGACAGCCAGGCACTGGGGACAGAGCTGGCCACAAGATGGGTGTCTTTGCTCTACTATTATGCAAAGGAGACAGACAATACACGGGGAAGTGAACCAACCACTAAATAAGTAAAGGTTGCCTGGGGCCATGGGGGGTAATGAACAGAGCACATGGGAGCAGTCAGGAAGGCTCCCTGGAGGAGGAGGCACCTGAGCTGACTGCTTAGAGATGAGAAGGGGTCCAGGGTCTGGGGCAAAAGCGTGAAGTAGGGGAATGAAACAAGAGAAGCATTTGCCCATCCTCCCATAGAGTGGGCTCCTCAGTGTCATTCTTTTTTTTTTTTTTGAGACAGAATCTCACTCTGTCACCCGGGCTAGAGTGCAGTGGTGTCATCATAGCTCACTGCAACCTCAAACTCCTGGGCTCAAGCGATCCTCCTGAGTAGCTGGGACTACAGGCATGTGCCATCGTGCCCGGCTAATTTTTTCTATTTTTAGTAGAGACGGGGTCTCGCTCTTGCTCAGGCTGGTCTTGAACTCCTGAGCTCGAGCTCAATGTCATTCTTGATGTCTGCCTAGCATTCTACCGCACAGCCACACCCTCCTTCGGTGGCCAAGCACTGCATGGTTTACAAGGCACGCTCCTGCTCAGGACCCTCTTGGCTCCTCGAACCTGCCCTGAGGAGCCTAGAAGAGGAAACTGAGGTTCAGAGTGGAAAATGTCATCCAAGGTCACACAGCCAGGTGTTTCCCTCCTATCCCAGGCTTCCTCCCCTTCTCTCCACCTGCCTCTCTACCTTCCCCCAGAAGGCAGCCACCGGAGGACCCCTGCCTCCACCCCCTCCCAGGCCCAGCAGCCTCCCGGGAGGGAGGGCAGCTCCGCACCAACCCATATATAACCCGCTCCGTGCTCCTTCCCCACATTAATAAATGGGGAGCCGAGGGGTCATAAATCCTGGGGCTGCCAATGTCCCTGGGACCAGCTCTCTCTCTGGCCACGCACTAGTACTTTTTACAACCCATTAATTAGTCCCTCTAATAAAGTTTGACAAAATGATAACTTGCCCATGAAAAGTGTTGTAATAAATACATTTTCCCTAACTTTCGACCGTTCGAGCATGGCTGCCTCATAAACCCTCTGCCACGGTTCACTGCCTCACTGTCTGTCCATATTTCTCCATCACCACGGAAGTTCAGGGCCTGGGGCCTCACGGCCTCGGGATGGGCCTAAACCTGATTCCGGGGGGGCCCCCAGCACCTCCGGAGAGACAGCCATGGTGGTGCCTCCCCTGCTCACGGACCTGCGATGGCTCCCACTGGCGGTTCCCAGACCGCAGCCTCACCTTCCCGAGTCCTGTCTATCCATCGGCAGCTGGAGAAACAGTTTCTGGGCGTTACGTTTTCTTTGATGCTCTCACGCAAATTTCTTTGGCGAGGACACTGTGCGTCGTCACTTCAGAAAAGCGGAAAAGCCGTATAACAAGCTCCGAGAAGAGAATAAAAATAAACACAATGAAAACAGAAAAGATGCCACTAAATCCCAGACAACCAGGGCTGCTGTTTCCCTGGGCTCTGAGCCTCAGGCCTGCCTCCTCTCTCTTTGTTGCAAAGAGGGGTCAACTGAGGCTAGAGAGATGTCACGACATATCGGCACCAAGCCAAGACTTTCCCTCAGTGTAGACGGGGGTCTGAACGAGGGACGCTTCCCCTCGGAAGGTTCTGCGATCAGACACCACATCTCTGTGCGCGACCCAAGGGGGTTCTGTTTAGCAGTCGGGAGGTGCAGCCAGGTGGGTTAGGGGGAGGGGGATCTGGGTAGAGAAGGGGCTGAGGGTCCCTTCTGGAAGCCCCAGGAACACCACCAGCCTATGGTGTTTCAGGTGGTAACATGAGACAGGGTCGTTTCCCTTTTACAGCAAGTTGGGAGAACGACCACTGTTCATATGAAAGAAGAACTCCAGGGTGGTTTGCCGGGAGCAGGCTGGAGAAGGGTCAGAGTTCACTCTCAGCCCCCCAAAATCATCTGTCCCTTCCCCCTCCCCCCCACATTTGGGGGGATTTATAAGCACTCCTTGGCGTGACACCTGGCAGGCTCTGACCCCTTGACTTGCCTGGGGTGGCCAGATCCCAGGCCTGGGTCTCTCAGACTTCCCCACCCTCCTGCTCCATCCTGGTGGCAGGACCAGCTACCACCCCCCGCCAGGATCCGCCTTGGAGCTCCGGACATTTCTCAGTCCCGTCACCGAACATAGTGAGTTTGTCGTAGGGTCGCCATTCTCCAGCTGGGCTCCAGCCCCCAGCCCTTCACAGAGGAGGGGCGCAGGCAATGTTGTCTGAATGGGCGAGTGAGTGAGAATTGGGATGTCTAATGACTTGCTCTCCCCACTTCACAGATGAGCAAAACGAGGCTCAAGAGAAGAGACAGGCCAAGTCCCCAGCAAGTCTGGAGCAGGAGCCGAAACCCCGGAACCTACACCTGAACCCTCCTCACTGCTCACCCGTCTACAGCCACAGAAACCACCAGAGATGCTTTGGCTCCAATCACGGGCCACACCGGGAGACCCCAGCCCCCTGAGCCCACCCAGACAAGCAGGGGCTCCCCACTTCTGCGCCAACCTCAGAAACGGGCAAAGCCACCAGAGCCACTGCTCACCGTAATCGCTACACAAGGCGGCCAGTCCCAAGTCTCGGCCCCGCCCGGCACGGGGTTGGCCTCAAGCAATGCGACCGTGCTGGTGGCAGTCACCCCGCCCACGCCTGCCAGCCTTCCCGTGGTACAGGGCGTGGGCCCTGAGACATCAGTTTAGGGGGACGCGTGACGCCGGCTCTAAGGATGACGTCATGAAATCACTGTTTCCCAGTTACGAGGAAGAAAGTCCCGGGTTGGTGCTGATGTGTCTCTAACGCTCCCTTTTTAGCGAGAAACAAGCAGGCCCGGGCTCAGGCCCCAGCAGACTGCAGAGCCTGGCTGGGTTTTCAGGCTTGTTCCGCTTCGCTTTCATCGTCTGCGCAAGGTCACCCCTGTTGAATGGACGAGCTGAGTTAATGAAAAGCACTGAGTAAGTGTGAGCGTCGGTGGAAGCGACTCTGGGACAAACGGCAGAGCGGAAGGTGAATGGCGGGCCGGCGGGGCTGTCTCAGGGCAGGTGGGGGCTGCCAGCCCACGGCCACCTTGTCACGGGCAGCAGCCCCTCACTGGACAGTTTACAAAAGCCCTTTCCAAGCACAGTCTCGGCTGACGCGTCCTCTGCCCAGCGATCCCTTTCTATAGGGCCAAGCCCACGGCCACGGCCACGGCCTGTGAGCATCCCAGCCGCCAATCCCAGCCTGTCACGGGCACTTTGCAGACATTGTCAAGTCGTGCCCTACACCTGGCTGGAGTGGAAGGCACGACTTGAACTCCACGTGCCAGAAGAGGAAACTGAGGGTCAGAGAGGCCCTCAGTTTACCCAAAGTCACAGAGCAGTTTGTTTGTTTCCTGTAGCAGCTGTGACAAATTAGCACAAACTCAATGGCTTAACACAGTAGAAACAGGTTCTCTCACTGTTCTGGAGGCCGCCAGTCTGAAATCCAGGTGTCAGCCGCACCATGCGCCCTCCAAAGGCTGTAGGGGAGGGCTCCTTACTTGCCCCGTCCACCTTCCAGTGGCCCCAGGCATTCTTTGGCTTGTGGCAGCATCACTGCAGGCTCTGCCTCCGTCTCCACACAGCCTGCTCTTCTGTGTCCTCTTCCGTTACTCCTCTAAGGACACTTGTTGTTGGATTTAGGGCCCATCCTAATCCAGGTTGACCCCATCTCAAGAACCTTCACTTAATTACATCTGCAAAGACTTTTTCCGAACAGTCACATTCGCAGGTTCCAGGGGACATTTTCTCTGGGGAGAGTCACCGTCCCACCCAGTGTCGGCAGTGTCAGGATCAACGCTCAGCCCGCAGCCCGCGGGCTCCCTTGCTCCACATGCGGGCAGTGCCCTGTCCCTGGCCCCCGCAGTGGCCCGTTCTGCCCCCTCAGTCCTGGGGACAGCAGGCACCTGGCACGGCGGGGCCAGGCCTCGGGGCCCTGCATGGTCTCACGCTGCCATTTCATCAGGACAGAGGACCGAACTCTGCTCCGTGATACCAGCATCAACCGCCCCCACCTGCCTGGGGACGCATCTCTTTGAGGAAATTTATGGCCATAATTTAGTGGGTGAATTATGGCTGCCGGCACCTGAGCCATGAGACTCGCCCGAGCGCATTAAACCCGCCCTCCAACACCCCTCGACGCCAGAGCCACCCTCGAGCGGCCCGTAAAATAGGGGATGGCAGAGAACTGGGACCTCCATGGCAGCCCAGGGTCCCCAGGCCATGCAGCAGCCTCCCCATCTGGGGATGGAGGCCTGGGTTTTCCTCCAAGCGCTGCCTCGCTGGGTGAGCTGCAGCGGACCCTGGGCCCCCTCTGGGAGCCAGGAGGCAGTAGGCTGCAAGCTGAAATGGGGTGTGGGGCAAGTCCAGAGGCTGTCTGAGGGGCATGTGGCAATCCAGGAGGGCTTCTTGGAGGAGGGCAGTCTCGCCTCCCCCTGCCTCAGTGCCCTTCATCCCCGCCCCATGACAACAGACACGCCTCTGTCTGCCCTCTGCAGCTATTCAGTGTCCCCGTGCTCCATCGAGGCAAAGACACTCTCAAAAGTGACATTTCAAATGAGGTTGTTTGGAATTCCTAGCTGGCGCAATTAACAGATCCCAAACACCGTTAATTATGTTTCCCGTGGCCAGTGCACACCAAGGCTGATCGATTCGCCCCGCGCTGCCAATTACAGAGGCGCTGAGCGTCAAGCCTCCTGGGACCGGGGGAGGAGGCCAGGTGGGGCCCAGGCCGGGGGACTTTGCACCAAGCAAGGCTCCGCGCAGACACACCTGCCCACCTTGAGTATGTGGCGCCAGCCGGCTCAAGCCAGACAGACCTGGACGCTCAGACCCGGAGAGCAGGAGGCCCTGAGGGCATCTCCCTTGGGTGGGAGAAAATGGGCCTGATTTCTGTGTGTGCACGTGACGCATGTCTGTGCCAGGAACGTGTGCAGAAGGCTGGACTGCAGGTCACACGTGTGCGTGTGCAGGGGCGTGACTCCAGCGGTGTGTGTCTGAAGACACAAGCGTGTGTATTTGCACTCGAAAGCTAGACGTGACGGCGAGCATGGGTGAGCCTTGGTCAGTTTGGCCGCTATAACAAAATACCGTAGCCCAGTGACTTACAAAGGACAGAAACTTCCTTCTCGCCATTCTGGAGGTTGCAGAGGCCACAATCACCGCCCTGGCAGACTCGTGTCTGGCAAGGGCTTCCTGGTGCATGAGTGGCGCTTTCCCATTGCGTCCTTGCGTGGTGGGAGGGGCCAGGCAGCTCTCTCTGGCCTCTTTTTGAGGCTGCTGCTGTGATTTGAATGTCCCCCCCAAAACTCATACTGAAATTCACTTGCCCTTGTGAGGGGATTGGGAGGTGGGGGCGGTAAGAGGTGATCTGGGACTTCCCAGGCTCAGTCACTGTTAGAAATCAATTTCCTTTCTTTATAAATTACCCAGTCTCAGGTAGTCTGGGACAGCAGCAGAAAATGAACTAAGACAGACACTAATGCCATCCACGCGGCCCCACCCTCATGATGTAATCAGCTCCCAAAGTCCCCACCTCCTAACACCGTCACCTTGCGTGTTTCAACGTATGAATTTTGGGGGGACACACACATTCAGTCCCTAGCAGGGGAGATGGCGGCGGGAACCAGGTTGAGTGCAGGGATGCGTGAACAATTGAAGTGTATGTGTGAGTGTCAGGGCGCGGTGACAAAGAGGATCAGAGCAGCTCTGAAGGAGTGGAGGGGTGGGGTAGGTGCCAGTGCACACGTGTGTCACTAAAGGTATGCGTGTGGATAGAGTGTGGCTGAGAACGTGGGTGCGACTGGCAGAGGTGGGGGGATTGAGTGTGGTGGTGAAGGGGTCCCATGGGTGCACTGGTGGCCTGCTGTGTTTATGGACACAGATATTCCCTGCCCCTCCCTGCAGAAGCATCACTCTCTGCCGTGGCATCCAGCACAGTCATGGGACTTGCTCTGGCCAATAAAATGTGAAAATTCCATGTTGCTTTCAAGTGGAGTTTCAAGAGCCTGTGTGTGGCTTGCGGTGTCCTGTTGCTGTGCCATGGCCACAGGAAGAGAGAGGCTGCAGCGTCAGGGGGGCGGAAGGACGATGAGGTGGGGCAGAGCCCTTGCCAGCCATGGTGGGTAAAGTGTGAGCAGGAAACAAGCCCCTGCTGCTGTGCAGTGCTAAAATTGGGGGCTGCTTGTTACGACAGCATAACCCAGCCTGTGCTGACTGATACAGGCACTGTGTTTCCGTGTGAGTGAGGGGAAGTGGGAAAGGGTGGGAGGGACGGAGCAAGACAATGTAGGTGTGAGTGAAACCTCTACTGCTCTATGGTGCTGTGTTGGGGGGTGTTTGTTCCTGCAACATAACCCAACCTGCGCTGACTGATACAGGCACTGTGTGTCCATGTGAGAAAGGGACATGGGAGGCAGAAGTGGAGGGAAGTTCCTGGAAGAAGGAACAAAGGAGTGACATGGCCCAGAGCAGGTGGGGAGTGGGGAGGTTCCAAGTGCAGCAGGGGCCTTACAGATAATGCGAAGAAGCTCAGGCTTTGGGCTGTGGCACTGGGGAGCCATGGGAGGGCTTTGAGCAAGGGAGTGGCCCGATTAGATATGGGTTTAAGAAAAACCTCTCCAGCCACCATAGGATAATGTAAAAGGAGAAATTCTGGAGGCTGTTAGAATCACTCTGGTGAGTGCTGCTGGGGGCTGAAGCTGATAGAAGGGATTTCAGGGGCAGAATCAAAAAGCTTGGCAGCTTTTGGGGTTAGAGCGAAGGCAGTCTAAAGACGGCAGCCCAGGGAAAGAAATAGGATGCTCAAGTTCAAGGCCTTGCCTCCTGTGGCCAGGCTGCAGTTTCCTCTTCTGAAAATGAGCTTGCATAATTCTGCCCTGCCAAACTCAGAGGGTTGGCATGAAAAGCAAGGGACGGGAAGACTGGGAAAAGGCCTTGAAAAGTACCCAGCAGAGGCTGGCAGTGGTTCTCTGTAAAGCGCTAGGTAGTAAAAACTTTAGGTTCTGCCGGCCATAAGCTCTCTGTCCCTGGGAGCCCTCAGTTCTGTACCACAGATAATGTATAAACAATGGATGTGGCCACACTCCAATAAAACTTTATTTAGTAGCCCATGGGTTGTGGTTTGCCAACCTCTGATTTAAAGTGATTTACAAAAACCAAGGCTTTCTTCTTATCACTCCTGCTATCTCCTCTTTCTTGGTCCTGCCCTCTTCTTACTTCCTTTACCTCCAAAAATCACAGCCCGGGGGAAAATAAAGTATAGTTGGCCCTCCTTACATGTGGGTTCCACATCTATGGATTCAACAAACCACAAACTAGCCCAGAAAGAGAGGAAGATCTATAATTAGTAGATGTTTTCTAACTACTCACTGCATGAATGAATGGACCTTTGGAGATCGAGTTCATGGGTAGCACTCCTGCCCCAACTGGCCAATCCTGTACTCGTGGCAGACATCACTAATCGATCCCAGCATGCTTTTCCATGGAGCATTGATTTGGCTTCTAGATTCTCAAGTCAACATCCCAGGCAGCTAGCTTCAATGGAAATGAGCATATAAGAAGAACTGGAATCTAGTTCACACCCTCTATTTTGTAGTTGAGGACACGGAGGCAGAGTGAGCTCTCATGGGGAGTCTGTGTGAACCAGCTGGTGCCCTCTGCCTGCCTGTTTCATCCAGCCCATCCAGCGCTCCAGAGGAGCCCTCATGCAGCTGGGCAGGCAGAGGTGCCAGGGAGGAGCACAGCTGGGCAGCTGGCACGGGCTCCCCCCAGCTCTGCCCTGCCCATCCACGCCGTGACAGCCCTGGCGACAGCCCCTCTGTTCCCCGCCCGCCTACTCCCCACAGCTGCTCTTTTGAAAGCCCTGCATGGGAAGCTCTGGATGCATCTCTCTGTTCCCCTTTCAGACCATTGTCCCCGCATTGGCGCCGGCCGTGTTCTTCTCTTGGCCGCTTAATTAACAGTATTATTAAAGCCGAGAGGAAAGAGTGACCCAGATCCTCTCTCACAGCCGCTCACGCTCGAGTGGGGGGGGGGCGGCGAGCTGCAGGCGGGCAGGAAGCAGGGGCTGCTGCCAGGAGATGCCCCCTCCCACCTCCGCAGTCTTTCCCGTGCCAACGCCCGGCTGGGCCGCTCAGCCCCCCGAGGGAACAGGCAGGGAGGAGAGGGCTTGCAGCAAGCCTGTCCGCAGACACCCGGCTGGGCTGCCAGACCCTGTCCTGAGCGATGGGTGCAAGTCTTTGTGGAGAGGGGCTAGGGATGGGTTCAGAACCCAAAAGTCACATCCTCACCACCTCCACGCAGACAGAAAGCCAAAGAAGTGGACAGAAAACGTGCCCACTAGCTGTGTGACCTTCGGCCAACCCAGCGCTGTCTCTGTGCTCAATTTCTCCTGTGCAAAAATGCTTCCAGTGCACCGGCCCTGGTGCTAAGGCCCTTATGCACATGAGCTCACCTATCCTTTGTACATTACAGATCACCCAACACATAGCGCCTTAAAGCAACAGTCATCACGATCTCATGCACGCAAGGCTGAGCCAGCGTAGCTCAGCTCGGCTCTCCACACCAGCCGAGGCCGCTCACCGATGGGGCGGAGGGTCCACAGCCAGAATAGCTGGAGAGTTGGTCCCTGCTGTTGGCTGGGAGCTCAGCGGGGGCCGTTCCCTGGGGAGACGCGCCAGGGGGTGTCCCCATGCCTTCGCGTGGGCCGCGTGGGCTCTGTCAGAACATGGTGGCCACGTTCCAAGAGTGAGCATCCTAAGAGAAGCAGGCTCAAGAGGCATTCGTATGACCCAGCCTCAGAAGTCACACCATCACCTCCACCATACTCTGCTGGTCAAGGCGATCACAAATGCCTGCCCAGTTTCAAGGAGAGGAGACAGAGACTCCACCTCTTGCTGAGCGAATGGCAACATTCTACAAGGGCGTGCGGGACGGGAGATACTGAACATCCTTGAAAAATACGCTCTGCCACAGTCTTCAAAACAACTGTGAAGTAGGTATGATTATTATTCCCATTTCACAGATTAGGGAAATGATGTTCAGAGACGTTAAGTAATTCACCCGAAGCCACACGGCTAGGAGGCTGAGCAGGGTAATGAACATAGGCAGTCCGACTGCAAAACTTAAGAGTTTTCAAACAAATTTTTTTTTTTTTTAGCTGCAAAACATTTCCTCCTAATGAAATCTTCCAGGAAAGATCTGTGAGAGGGGAGAAAAACAGAGTGAATGGGGACTCAGGCCCTGCTGGGGCCTCCAGGAACTTCTCTTGGGAATTCAGGTTTCCAAGAAAGAGTTTGAAGACCCCCGGGTATCATCATCTAGCTTGCCATCCTGGTCTAGTCCCTGGTCCTGTTGGGTTTTGAGCAGGGGAAAGCCGCGATTGGACTTGGTCTTTGAGGAGCACTGTGGCCGTGGTGTGGGTCACGGACCGCAGCGAGCAGTGGTACTGCCAGGGGGTCGGTAATCTGGAGCCTGGGAACAGCGGGGTGGGCTCCTGGTGCTCAGCAGAGGTGAAGAAAAGCACCTGGGACTCAGGTTGGGGGACTGAGTGGACGGTCACTTCTGGCTGGACCCACTGTCCCTGTCCCTAGGAAACTCCCAACACGACAGCTCCCAGGGACAGAGGAGCAGTGAGGAAGAGTGGGGTGACTCACCAGAGCCCTGCCCCAGGCTGCCTGGCTTGCTGCTCCAACATCAGCACCCCCACCGCGTCCCCCCCACTCCCAAAGGTTTCTACCCAGCTCTGTCCGCCTGAACGTCACTTCACAGGATGCCTGACGCGTTCCTTACGTGGTGACTTTGACGTGAACACGTTTTAGCTCTAAAAAGAGGGGGTTAAAAATAGCCACCTTGTCACGCAGTAGAGGGAAGAGAGACACCCCCTCCCCACGCACAGGAGTGAGGTGCAGAGTCACCCGGCACTTCTCGGAGCTGTGCCCGCCGACGCTGCCCCCTCCTCCCCACCTCGCCCAGGGTCACGGCAGCTTCGTGGAGATTTACGGAGCCCTGAGCTCCAGTCTCTCCGCCGCTTCAGACAAATCATCTCTGCGCACCAGTCACGTCTGCCAGCCTCGTCCTCTCTCTTCCCAGCCTGGGCAAGGCTCAGAGAAACACCCGTGCAGCCCCCCAGGGCCAGCCGGTGACCCAGAGGAGCCTGGACACACGTGCACCTGGCTTCCAACCCTCTCCCTCCTCCTTCCTGGCTGGGCGATCTTGAGAAAGTGATTTGACCTCTCTGGGCCTCAGTTTCCACATCTGTCAAATGGAGCCCCCAACACGAGAAGGACGGAGAGGCATTGCGGGTGGGGACAGCACCTGGGAAGCTAGAGGTCTCCACAGCCACCATGCAGGTCCCGTGAGTGTCCACTTCCCATCCAGACACGCAGCAGAGAGCACGGCCTCTGGGGACAGCCTGAGCACCTTCAAGCTCCTTGACTAATGTTCCATTTAGGGCAATAAACAATACAATTATTCAACTCCTACAAATGCTACTCTGAGTGGGGCGGGCAGGTTGGGACGGGGCTTCTGAATCAGCCTTGCTGCTAATTACAAGCACTTAAGCACAGCCCTAGAAGACCAACGTCACACTTTCTGAGCCGCTGCAAGGGTGGATGTGGGGAGGGGGCAGGTGGCATCACACGGTCCTCCGTTGTGGCGTCCAGGGCGTCACATGGTCCTCTGTTGTGGCGTCCAGCAAAGGAGGCACAGCCAGAGACGGCAGAGGGAAGGCACCTTCTACCCCTTCCTCTCCCACTGTTCTCTTTGTCACAATAAATCTGTGTGACAAAATAGTGACAGATCTTCAGTGGTACCCAACTAAGCACTCATCGCTCGCACATCCAGGGCGGCTGGTCAGGTGGCTCCACGGGTCTTGGCTGGGTTTGCTCTCACGTCCGGGGCTCAGCTGGCGGTCGGCTGATCTAAGCTGACCTCGGCTGGGACGACCCTGTTCCACGTGCCTCTCACCCTCCGCCAGGCTAGCCCAGGCATGTCCTTCCCTTGGCGACGGCCGAGGGCAAGAGCAAGAAAGCCCAGTCACAACGGGACTTTGCAGGCCTGCGCCTGCGTCATGTCTGCTGACATTCCATTGGCTAAAGCAAGTCACGTGGCTGAGCTCAAGGTCGGAAGACGAGGATGCTACAAGGTCACATGGCAAGGGGTGTGGATGGAGGGAGAAGTGCAGAAATGGGACGATTATTGTAATCAACCAGCCAAACTGCCCAGCCTCTTCCTGGTCGCAAGCACAGAGCTGACAGAGGGAAGCCGAGCATTTCCTGCAACTTCCCAGGGAAAACCTTTTTAAACGGGATAGAATGGTAACTGACAGAAATATATTAGAACTGCACAAGGTACATGAAATGCAGCCCCTAAAGGGTACAATTGAGGGGTTGCCTTTGGTTTCTTCCTGCAACAGCACGAGGAGCACACAGTTTTTCATCAAGCTTGAAAAGCAAAACCAAGACAAACTGAATGTTTGCTTTGCTTTTACTCAACCAATGCTGAGATTTCAATCATGGACTCTCTGGCAAGCTAAAGCAAATGGCCCATTAGGAAGTCATCACCTGAGACCCCCTTCCGGAGCCTCTGGCTTGGATGTCGTGGAGAGTGCTGCCGTGGGCCCATTTATGGAGGAATCTGCACCTCTCCTGAAAAGTCAATCATCCCGATAGCTAGCCCGGGTGATCCCCAGGGGTGATTAATTTCAAGATCCTGGACCCAAAGCTAGATCTCCAACTACCCCCCACAGTAAGATTCAATACTGATAACAAGTATCTCCTTGAATCTTCTCCACTTGGGGAAGTGGGTACTATTTTCATCCCCATTTCACTGATAATGAAACTGAGGCTGAGAAAGAAACAGGGGCAGTTGGCAATGGAATGGGGGCCAGGATGCAAATCTGGGAGGTCTGATACCAGAGCCTTTGCTGCTGTGCCCTGATGCCTCCCAGCACCAGAAATGCATATGAGATGTCAGGCTTACGCTGGCTATTTAAGCATCCAACCCAGACCACAGTGGATCACATGGAGACCAGTGCCCATGAACTGACAGCCCAACCCAACCTGCTTCACTGCTCAGAGCTCATCACTGCAGACTCACACTAGCTCCATTTTTGCCTTTCGGAGAGCCCCCAGCTTGATGCATAAAGATATATTCTCCAGCTTTTCAACTCCAGCCCTTGCCTCTACTCACTTTCCCTTGGCTTGACTCCATGGCCCAAAATCTACTAGAAACAATCCCAATTGGACCCACTCCCAATAATGTGTCTGTATCTATTAGATTTTGCTGTGTAACAAATCATATTGGCTTAAAAAAAAAAAGACATGTATTTAGCTCATAAGTCTGCTGATCAACAGGTTGGGCTGGGCTCAGCAGGACTGTTCTTCTGGTCATAGCCAGACTCATTCATACATCTGCAGTCAGCTGCCAGGTGGGTCAAGACTGGCCTCAACTAGAACCACTTGTCTCTCATCCTCCAGCAGGCTATCCTAAGCTTATTTTCATAGCAGCTGGGCAGGGTTTTGAGAAAGAATAGAAACTGAAATCTCCTTAAGACCCTACTTGGAATGGGCACAATGCCATTTCTGCCACACCATACTGGCTAACACAAGTCACATGGCCAACCACAGAGCTGTGGACTGAATAGTTTCCCCTTAAAATTCATATACTGATGTCCTAACCTCCAATGTGATTCTGTCTGGAGATAGGAGGTGATTAAGGTTAAATGAAGTCATAAGGGTGGGACCCTAATCCCATAGGATTCTGGCCTTATAATAAAATTAAGAGACAAGAGAGATCTCTTTCTCTCTATGTGAGGGCTCTGCAAGAAGGCTGCTATCTGCAAGCCAGGAAGAGAGCCCGCACCAGAATCCAGCCATGCTGGTGGTCTGATCTCAGACTTCTGGCCTCCAGCTGCCCAGTCTATGGTATCTTGTTATGGCTGCCTGGGCTGACTAAGACATCCAGATTTGAGGGATGAATCCTCTTGCTGGAAGGAGCTGCAAAGCCACATCTTACAGAGGCGTGGCTAAGGGAAGGGGTGGGAAGGGAGGAATTGAGACCTTTTTCAATCAGTCCAGCGCCACTGACCCCACAGGATAAAATTTATCTGCCATTTTCTAGCCATGTGGCATTTGGTAAGTCACCCAACTTCCCTAAGCCTCTATTTCTTCATCTGCCAAATGAGAATAAAAATACTGTCTACCTCATAGGACCATCATGAGAACTAAGAGACAATGTGTCTTAAGTGACTGTCACACAGTAGCTGCTCAATAAATCTTGGCTTACCATCATCACCACCCGTGTATACCAGTAGCGTGGGGGTTGAATTTTGACCAGACTTTACATTATAGCTCTACCATTCACCAGCTCTGTGACCTGGAGTGAGTCCCTTGACTCTCTGCACCTCATTTCCTTATCTGTAAAATGGGGAAAATAATGGACACCACCTCCAAGCACATTGTAGGATTCCATAAAATAATTTCTACAAGAGGCTTAGCTCAGTGGCTGGCACAGCATTGGGTTTTGGGGAAGTGGAAGCAGTTATGATTATAAACATCTGTAAACAGGAATATTTATACCCATCTCAGAGAGCAGCTCAGAGAAACAACAAGGGTAATGAACCATAGAGGTGCCTTGCAAGCCAGGAAAAGCTTGCATCTATCAGTACGGTTTTAGTCGTATGAGACAGAAACACAAATGCAGTTAGCTTAAGCAAAACGGGAGATGCTTTTGGCTCTCTTCACCGAAAATTCTGTGAGGAGGACAGGTGTAAGGCTGCCCTTCAGGATGCCAACCTCATCTAGACATTCCATTGGTCTTCATCTGCCTCTCTCTTTCTCTGCCAGTCACTTTCTTTTTTTATTTCCACACCATCATAGATGCTCAGGATTTACCTCCATGGAGGAAAAGGGGCTGCCTTCACCCAGCCCAAGAGCAGAAATCCCAGGGAAGGGTTCTGATTGGCCAGGTGTAGGTCACATGCTCAACTTTCGACCAATCACTGTGGTCAGAGAATGAGCTAGTATGATTGGCAGCCCCCATCAGAAGCACATGTTGCAAAGAGGAGGAAGAGATGCTGGAAAGGAAGGGAAGGATGGGGAGGTGGCGTTGGTCTATTAAAGGCCTGTTTTGGCTCTGCAAGATCCACTCACCCCATTTGACAAATATAGATCTCAGCAATGTCAAGAGACTCACTCAGGTCGCAAAGCAGGAAAATGAAAAACCAGGCTTTAAAACTTCACTCCCAACACAATGTGATGCTATGTCTTCTGGAAGGGTCTCTTGTGCCTGGGCAGCCCTGCTCAGCACCTTGCCCAGCCTGGCCGGATTCCCCTGCATCTTGGTCTATGTCCATGCGTCCCTGGCACGCTCACGGAATGAGCTGTGGCATTCGGTTGCTCATTCCTGGACCGGCTGCCACAGCCCAGCACCGCCGGCCCGTTCAGCTCAGTCTTGGAGTTGTCAAACATCTCGGAAGCAATCGCCCACATATTTTAGCTCCAGCCAAGGCAGCCTGCCTTTGTCCAGCACCATTTGCTGTATATTCCAAGAGAAATTGGATCCATGTGCACCAAATTCCTCCACACCCATCTCACTCAGGCCAGGGTTTGGCACAAAAGGGCTGTGGGATGTGGAAAGCCTCCCCACCCCCCACCCTTGGGGCCAGAGCACAGCTGCCAATGCCCGGGGAATGACAAGCCTGTGGCGAAAAGTGCGACCGGCGCCTTCAAAGGCTTAGCCCACGGGGTCAGCGCAGTACAAAGGCCTAGGAGGAGAGAAACCTGACATCTCAGTGGCCTGGGCACAGGGGGAGGCTGGGGCACAGGCTCTCCCAGACGCTGGCTGGAAGCAGGAGGCATGGAGTCCAGCGCTCAGTACTCAGGAGTCAGGCCAGCCTGGCGCCCCACCCCCACTTGGCCACCCTTTAGCTGGGTGGCCGTGGGCAAGCCTCAGTTTCCTCATAGGAAAAATGAGGACAAAAATGGTGATAATCCCAAGGGAAAGTGGTCTAATGACAATGATTTATACCGTTACCACCATCACCACCACCACCACCATCATCACCATCATCATCACCACCATCACCACCATCACTATCATCACCATCACCATTATAATCATCACCATCACCATCATTACCTTATCATTATCACCACCATCATCACCACCACCATCACCACCATCGTCACCATCACCACCATCATCACCATCACCACCATCGTCACTATCACCATCACCATCACCATCACCATCACCATTATAATCATCACCATCACCATCATTGCCTTATCATTATCACCACCATCATCACCACCACCATCACCATCACCACCATCGTCACCACCACCACCACCATCACCATCACCACCATCACCACCATCACCACCATCACCATCACCACCATTGTCACCACCACCACCATCACCACCATCATCACCATCACCATCACCACCATTGTCACCACCACCACCATCACCACCATCATCACTGTCACCATCACCACCATCATCACCACCACCACCATCACCATCACCATCATTACCTTATCATTATCACCACCATCATCACCACCATCACCATCACCACCACCACCATCACCACCATCACCATCACCACCATTGTCACCATCACCACCATCACCATCACCACCATTGTCACCACCACCACCACCATCACCATCACCACCATCACCACCATCATCACCATCACCATCACCACCATCATCACCATCACCATCACCACCATCATCACCACCATCACCATCATCATCACCGTCACCATCACCATCACCATCATCATTATACTCATCACCATCACCACGGTCACCATCATCACCACTATCACCATCATCATCATCATCACCATCACCAACATCATCACAGTCATCACCATCACCATCGTCATCACCAACACCACTACGCAAAGCCTAGTTGTCAGGCCAGCACTGATGACTTCATCCCCAAAACCACTGTCCTTGTCCAGGTCACCATCATCTCTAACTTGGAGGGCTGGTAGAATCTCATAACTGCCCACCTGCTTCTAGTCTCACACCCTCCAAAACCCTTGCCCCTGCTCAAAGCCCTTCCATCACCCACAGAAGAATGCCCAAGCCCTTTCACGTGGCAGTGGGGCCCTTCCACCATGGGACCCTCCCCACCTATCACCCACACCCTGCAATCCCAGTCACATCGAATGCTTCTCCTTTCTACAAAGCATGCCACGCTTCCCTATGTCCCCAGGACGACACACCAACTGTCCCCCCACACAGAATGTTCTTCCTAGTTGCCTGTCAAGCTCCCAGTGACCCTTGTGAGCTCAGCTCAAATGACTCCTTCTTAACAAAACTACCACCACATTCTAGCTGGACGTCACCTCCAAGAGGCTTCTCTGCTGAAAAGGGGAAAGGGCAAGAGCTGGAGAGAGGTGGTAAACACACATTGGCACCGACAGGAGTCTCTCTCTGATGCCAGGAGAGGAGTTGGGAAGAAATAGCTGTCTTGCTGGGGATTTCAAAATTATGTATCTCGCACCCTGCCCTCCGAGACGCACCGGTAGGCGTGATGTAACAGAGAGGGGCTTTGCACAAGGGCTACCTGCCTCTCCATCCTCTCTGAGCAGAGCGGGCCCCGCTCTTTTAGGGGATCGCCTGTTTTATGGTTGGAGTTATATAATCTATCCTTCACTGACGCAGACATTCCTAGTTCAAATCCTGACCTTGCTTTTTCCCGTCTATTTGAAGGAGGACGTTTCCTCCACTCTACAATGGCTGGTTGTGCTAAAGGACCTCTGGGGACCCTTCCAGTCCCAAGCAGGGAGACAAGAGCCTGTGAACCTGGCGGACATATATCCCGCCTGGCAGATCCGCCCACCCTTAACATGGCCATGCAGGTGTGCCGGGAGCTCCCACTCTCCGCTTGCTGCGTGCATGCTCTCAGCCTCAGCGTCCCCGGTGGAGTGGATGACGCCCTTGCCATGCACAGGGCTCTAGCGGGGACCGAGCGGTGCCATCTGAACACAGAGCCCAGTGCAGAGACGGCTCCTGGCTCGAATCCGTGCACAACAAGAGCCCAGCCCAGGCTGCCTCAGGCAGGGAGGGGGTTGGAGAGAGATCCTGGGCAGGCCAGAAGCCTGGAGGGGCCGCACCCGGCGCCCACCCGCTCTCCCTCACCCCCCACGCTCTTTTAAAGCTGCAGCCTGCGTGACAGAGCATTTGGCTGGAAACTTTAAAAAAAAACTGATTTCAGAGAAAATGCAAATGACATGGAAAAATGAGCTGCAGATGGTGCCTGACTCCTGCAAAAGCAGCACCCCGGTCCCTCCCAGGCCCAATGGCTTCAGCACCCCTCACGCCCAGCCCCCACCAAGCTGACTTACAGAGCCCCTTCCAGAGGGTTCCCACAGGAGCCACCAGTTGGGGAGGCCCGGCCTCCTTCCCAAGCAAAGGAAAGGGCTGGGGAAGGTCGATCACCTGCCCTTCGCCTGCACACCTCCTGGGTGTCAGGCGCTGCCCTGGGGACAGAGTTTGGTCTGATCCCTGTGCCCCAGGAAGGAGACGGGCCCTAGAGCCTCAGCGCCTCGGGGGACTGCGCCAAGGGAGGGTGCCTGCCTCCCTCTCTGGCTTTTCTCCTCCTACCGTCTCGCCCATCCTTCCGCTGCACCCACGCCGGCCACCATGCTGTTCCTTCTCCTGTCAGCCTCTCCCGGACTGGGGGCCTATTAATACCTGCCCCTTCCTCTGCCCCGGAGGAGTTCTCACATCTCCTGGCTTCAGAAGACCTTCTCTGAGCCCCCAGGGCATGGGAACCCCCACCCGTCACTCTCCAAAGCACCCAGTCCATGGCCTCCCTACCTGGTTTTGCAACCAGTAAGGATGTGTCAGTCTGTGTTTACGTGTGCGTTGGCTCCAGGGGGACCCAGGTCAGTGTCTTCATCAGTGTTTCCCCAGGACCTGCCACCATGGAAGGAGCAATGAAATGTCCCTTGCTTGGGTGCTTGAAGAAACAAAGTGCTGTTTGAGCAGTGTTCTGAAGGGTAGTTAGGAGCTCACAGGCAGGAGGAAGGTGATGGAGGTAGGAGCACGGAGGGGCGAGCACACAGGCCTGGGCATTCGGGGCCACAGGTGAGCTTGCAAGGGCCTGGGATGGAGCCCACCCCCCCAACTCACGATGACCTCGGGATCGTCACTTCGGCTCCCTGAGCTCTGCTTCCTTGTCTCTAAAACAATAGGGTTGGGTGAGGGTTCGTTCAGAAGACGAGCAAGCTCGGCAGCAGCAGAGGCTGCTCGGTCAGCTGGGTGAACAGGACAGATGACATTGTCACGCAGGGACTCGACTGGGGGACTTCTAGGCCCTAGGCCTGGGAGAGAGAAAAGGAAGAGAAGGAGGAGGAGGGAGGGAGGGAGGAAGGAAGGAAGGACGGAGGAAGGAAGGAAGGAGGGAGGGAAGGAAGGAAGGAAAGAAGGAAGGAGGAGGGAAGGAGGGAAGGAAGGAAGGAGGGAGGGAGGGAGGGAGGGAGGAAGGAAGGAGGGAAGAAGGAAGGAGGGAGGAAGGAAGGAAGGAAAAGGAGGGGGGGGAGGAGGGCCTGGCCCGAGGGTCCTACTGGGATGGGAGACGAGATTTGGAGCCACATGACCCCTGCGCACCCCCTCTGGGGCTCCGGCTCCAACTTCGTCTCTGCCTCACCTCTCCTCAAGATCCTGGGCTTTGGCAGTTGTCCCCTCTGCCTGGGCCGTGCCCTCTTCCAGGAACGCCCTGTCCCCAGCTGCTGAAACACCAGCAGATCCACAGCCCATGTCAGGGACACCTCACTGACACTACCACTGATGCTCAACCCTCTGGCCACTTAAGGGACAATCACAGTCGCGGCCTCTGTCTCAGGGCCCAGGAGTGTCTAGTCCGCGTATTTAGGCTGAGAATAGAGGGCCCCTCCCGGCAAACTGGAAGTTTCCCAAGGACTGAGATAGGGTCGGTGCTGCCCGGCACGCAGCCGGTGGTCAGCCCAGGTTTGTTGAATGAATACATAGACAGGGCAATGAGCTCGGTGCCACTCTCAGGAGGAAAGGAAGGTTCAGGAAGGCCCTGGTCTAGCCGCTTCTGGTCGGTTTCCGTCTGTGAGCTCAGTCACTCTGCCCTCCCCCCACCCCACCCCCCGGCCGCCTGGCCTTGGCGCCTCAATGAGCCCTTTGTCCTCCGAGGGGCTCAGAGTTACTGAGGGTCCCTCCTTAGGACAAAGGCGTGGAGGGGTGGGGGCTGCTCGGGGTGCCCGGCGGGGGGTCAGAAGCACGGCTGGAAAGAATGTGCTCCCGCCGGCGGGATTTCCATGGGGTCAGACTCCTCCAGCCCTTCAGGAGGGGACAAAGGCTGCGGCCACAGCACACACTGGAACCGATCTGAGCAGTCCCGTGGCCTTACCGGCCTGATGTGGAGGGCTCCAGTCCCCAGAGGAGGGGAGGGAGAAGCAGGAGTTCCCAGCTCCCTGCAGGAGGGAAGCTGCCAGGCCCAGGAGCGGGAGGCACAAAACCCAGGTGCCTCCTCCTCCTCTTCTTCCTCTGGCTTCTGCCCGCCACCTCCTCGGAGAACACAGACGGAAGGACAGGGAAAGTGTTGGCCTGGACCTGCGGGGGACAAGGGGGTGGGTAGTGCACTTATCCAGTGCTTACTGCATGCAGGATACAGAGCAGGGCAAAAAGAGCAAAAAAGACCTGGCCCCCTGGACTCTGAAAGGCCCAAGTTGGGCCATGCCCTGCCTTGGACTAGCTGTGTGGCCTCAGATGAGTGGCTGAACCCCTCTGAGCCTCGTATGTATCACCTTGGCCCCGTGAGGCACACGGTCCAGCCACAGTCTCATCAGTGTGTGTCTCTATAACGCTTAGGTCAGGCCCCTGCATGGAACAAGCACCACACACATTTCCCGTCATTGTTAATTGTTAATAGCATTACCTCCACTTTGCAAAGTGGAGAACCGAGGCACAGAATGGGTCATTCCACCACCGCCAGCAGCTGACATGTACCGAATGCTCATCCAGGGCAGGTCCTGAGCAAGTCCCTGTTACTGCGTTTAATCCTCACACTTCTACGCATTCATGCTAAAATCCGACCCATTTTGCAGATGAAGAAACTGAGGCTCAGCGAATGGCCATCCACCCAGGGAGCAGGATGTAGAGCTGAAGGGTCTGCCGCCCAGGCCTTACCTTGGTGTAATAAGGTCAATGCCACTGCCAGACTCAGGCTCCGGCCCCTCCTGGGTTCCTACCTTCCTTACAAAACCGAGGTGACCACAGGACACTGCCAAGAGGGCTGTGGTTATCCCTGTTTGCTCAAATCCCTGAAAAGGTGCAAACAGAAGATGCCCCTCTGCCGGCCTGCAGGCTGGAAGCTCAGAGTTTCCCAGACATGGCCCCTTGGCCAGCCACTCAGCTCCTGGGCAAACTTGACCCACAGATTACACATCCCTGAGCCTCAGTTTCCCGCTTGCAAACCAGGAAGGATTCTGAGCCCTTCATCTTGCATGGCTACCTGAGGGCCCTGCCGGCACTTGGCGCACAGTAGGCAATCAGCAATCCCTGGCTGCCCAGGTTCTGACAACAGGCAGGGGGTCCAGGGGCGTCCCCCACCCGCACTGGAGTTCGCCATTTGCAGCTTTCCCTTTTCCACCTTACTCTCAGGGAGGTCTTGCCTTGGGAGGTACCTGGGACAGGTGCTGGTTTAAGCCCATCTGTTAGATGGGGAAACTGAGGCCCAGAGAGGGACCCTCACCACTGGCTTCCTTGCACTATCTGTTCAAACCCCACCATGTGCCCCGCCCTGCCGGACCAGGGCCTTCTGGAGGCTGCAGAGGTTTGGGTGGGTTCAAATCGGTTTTGCGTGTGACCTCAAGCCAGATCACTTCCTATCTTCAAGCCCCTGTTTCCTTCCCTGGAAAATAGGGACAAGACGCCTGAGCTTCTTTCTATCTGATGCACGGCAAGTCCCTGGGCATGGGCTCCCTTAATGACAGCTGGTGTCAGCAGCAGTAGCGTTGCCATCCCCTCCCCGTCCCAGCAAGCCAGGAACAGCTCTGGAGACTCCAGACCTTCCATAGGAAAATGGAGCTGCCAAGTCCCGTCAGGGGCGTCTCAGAGCCGTCCCCTGTGGGTCTGAGGGTCTCCTTCCCTGCGTTTCCTGATCCAGGCGCAGTCCCCTTGGGCCCAGCAGCTTTTTCACAAATAGACCCTTGTGTCACCTCCCCTGGCAAAATAAAGTGTGATAAAGGGCTGGCACATAAAGATCTTCGACGAACAAGGCAGAGGACCCGGGAGGCAGGCCAGGCCCAGGAACTGAGGCAGCAGGCGGCAGGCACCAGGACCAAGACTGAGAACCTCAAGGGGACACCCTGGGACCCCAGGGAAGAGTGATGAAGGAAAGAAGATTCCGGGAGCTCCTTTTAGTTTGGGCTTCTTAATGCATCAGAGTAAGGGATCTATGGGACGAGGACTGGATTCCGGAAGCCCCTCCCTGTCCCACCCCTCTACAGACTCTGGGCCAGGTGTAATCGTCATCATCGCGGCCACCTTGCTGCTCCTCCAACATGCTGACGATGCTCCCACCGCAGGGCCTTTGCACACAGCTGTTCCCGCTGTTCAGATATCTGCTTGGCTTGCTCTCCAACACCCTGTCTCTTCCCCTGTCCATCTTCAGGGGGGATGTCCCTGAGAAATCCCCTGTCACCCGCTATTTCATCCCCCAGCCGTATTAGTCTTCATAATGGAGTTTGCTTGTGACCTATTGTGTGTTTTTGTGAGCACAGCCATGAGCGGCCCCAGGAGTCAGAGTCGGAACGATCAGCCTGGGTCCCTGGACACAAGCCCCATGCCGCCACCCATGAACCCCAACAGCAGCCGAAGGTGGGAAGGGCAGTGGGCACAAAGCAAGGAAGGGGAGACCACTGGTGACCCCTTTCACTCAACCCACAGCTAGTGAGGACCCACCAGGTGCAGCCCCTGTACCAGCCGCTGCGGATGCCAGGGTTCCTCGTCCTCCCTCCAGTTGCCCCAGACCTGGGTCCACAGGATAAGGGACGGTTAGTGAGAGGGGGCGGGGAGCTTCGGGGATTTGGTTCTGGCCCTGGTCTTACAGCTGACCTTGAACCAGACACATGATTCTCTGAGCCTCCAATTCTTTGCGTGTTAAATGGAGACATTGGGGGCGTTTCTCGGAAGGCTGGAGAAGGGCGGCACGTGAGGAGCCCAAAGGCAGCAATTTCAAACCTCCCAGGGGTAAAACACCCCTTTCCCAACTCTTTCCAAGCTTTCCCGTCGCTACGAGGAGAATGTCTCGGCTCAGTGCTACTAGGTCTTTAACACCCTCTCCATGCAGAGAGTAGGTCTCAGGCCAGAGGCCTCCAGCAGGCCATGGTGACACTGCCAGGTTTTCAGGGTGTTCATTTCAGGGTCATGGTAGGACACACGGGCACCTCTTTTCTGGAGTCCCTCTCTTGGCCACGCTCCAGAGAGAACGTACCTCAATTCCATCATGACCCCAGCTTAAAATCCGACCAAGTGGCAAAAGGGTGGACAAACAGATCAACGGAACAGAGAGTCCAAAAATAGACCCCCACGTGCACCGTGAAATGATTTCCAACAAGGACACCAAAGCAATCCAGTGGCGGATGGGAACTCTCTTTAACAAATGGTGCTGGGACACCGGGATGGAATGGAAATGAAGAGCTGCCTTTGCCTCACAGAGTGTGCAAACCTGAATCAAAATGTATCGCAGGGTGCAACACAAGGGCTAAACTTAAGAGCATAAAGCTACTAGAAGAGCATAAAAGAAATTTGATAACGTGGACACTGGGGAATTGAAAAACTTTTGCTTTGCAAAAAGATGCCACAAAAAAAAAAGCCACAGACTGGGAGAAAATGTTTGTAACACAGAGATGGTGCTTGGATCCCAAATATATAAAGAGCTCTCACAACTCAATAATAAAAAAGAGTCTAATAAAAAAATTGGGCAAAAGATTTGAACAGGGAATTTCACCAAAGAAGATAGACAGAAAATAAGCATGTGAACAGATACTGAATATCATTAGGGAAATACAAATTATAACCACAAGGAGATATTACCACACACAGTCAAATGGCTAAAATTAAAAAGACAGACAATATCAAGTGTTAGCAAGAATGTGAGGAGGAACCGGAACTCTCAGAGCACCGGTTGCTTTGGGGCTGGGGAGCTGACTGGGAGGGGGCAGGAGAGAACTTTCTAGGGAGTTTGGCATGATTAATCTCGATAGGGACGTGGGTTACACAGGTATATGCATTTGAGAAAATATACTCAAATTATACACTTAAGATCTGTGCATTTCATTGTATATAAATTATATCTTAGTTCTTAAAATGTGAAAAAGGCAGGCAATGCTGGGTTACATAAAGAAACAAAAAAATCCCTTCCAAGATGCGAAACGGTGCAGTGCCGTAAGAGTTTGGCAGTTCCTCAAAAAGTTAAACGTAGAGTGATCGTATAACCTAGTAATTCCTCTCTCAGATGTATAGATCTATATCCAAGAGAACTGAAAATATATGTTCACACAAAAACCTGTACACAGATATTCATAGCAGTGTTATTCATAATAGCCGAAAAGTTAAAAACAACCCAAATGTCCCTTAACTGGTGAATGGATAAGGAAATGTGGTATGTCCATACAATGGAATATTACTCAGCGATAAAAAACAGTAAAATATTGATCCATGCCACCATTTAGATGAACCTTGAAACATTACGCTGAATGAAAAAAAGTCTAACAAGCAAGACCACATATCATACGATTCCGTTTATATGAAATGTCCAGAATCGGCAAAAATATAAAGACAGAAAGTAGATTTGTGGTTGCCAGGGGGATAGGGAGTGACTGCTAATGGGTATGGGGATTCTTTTTGAGGTGACAAGAATGTTCCAGAATTGGATAGTAACAATGGTTGCACAACATTGCAGATATACTAAAAGACCCTGACTTATATACTTTAAAATTAAACTGCTTATAGTGCGGGTAGCATCAGTTATCCACCGCATCATGAGCACTTAAAGTAAAATAAATAAATAAACAAATAATATAATATACTTTAGAATCATTAAAATGGTGAATTTTACATTATGTAAATTTTATCTAAATTTTTTTTAAAAAGATTCTTCCCAGGTTCCTGGGCCAGCTCATCAGGCTGCATTACCACTGCAGATGCAGATGCAGGGTCTTACCCCACCCGATCCCTGTGTTATAATTGCAGGATTTAGTATCCCCAATCACTTCTGGGTCAGGTCAGCCCAGACCAGGAGCAGAAGCTTGGCGTCCCCCACACCTGCTGTCTCCTCCACAACTCAACTGCAGTGCCCCGGGTGGAGTCCTCCCCGCTGAACCTCTCGTCATGTAGGGAAATCCGTGATTCACTCTGGTCTTCGGACCCTTTTCTAATCTTTTTAAAAAGCAGGTGGGGTGGGGCTTCCTTCTTGGCACCTCCCCCGGCCCACTAAGGACAGAACGCCCACCTGACTCCTTTTCCACCCCCTCCCATGAGACACTGGGGCACCCGGGCTGTCGCCTGCTCAGGTGACCTCCTTTGCATTTTCCTGCTCTCTTTGGTGGCTGAGGGTCCTTCCCTCCTTTGTGGGCTGTGGCCACCGCCCCACCAGGCTCCCCACCCACCGCCACCCTGTCCAAAGCACCCAGAACACATCCAATGGTAGTGATTTACGGAATCACAGAGTTCTAAATCTTCATGTCACAGATGGGACAACTGAGGCCCTGAGATGTTAAGTCCTTGGCCTCACAGCAGCCAGCAGCAGAGCCAAGTTTCAGGACAGTCAACTGGCCTGTCCTCTAAAGGTTAAAAGTCAGTATGTGTTAATAATATGCATAATGCCTACTGTTTATTGAGCACTGATTCCTAGGTACTGGGCCAAGAAACACTTAGCAAACATCACTTCTTTGGATCTTTCAAGGGGTAGGTACCTCCTCGCCCCCCAGCTTACAGCTGAGGGAACTGAGGTTCAGAGAGGTGCGGTAACTTGCCCATGGATGCCCAGCAGTTACCCAAAGCCCACTCTCTCACCCACCGTGCTCTTCCTCCTCAATCAGAGGCGGCGTAACCCTCAAGGCACAATTTAGTATCTCAAGACTAGCACTGTCCAATAGAAATCAAATGCGAGCTGCATGCGTAATGCTCAAATTAGAGTTCCCGAGCAGTCCCGTGTGTGGGTGTGCACACCCTAAGATGACCCCAGTGAGTCACGTCCTGGCACAATCCCCTCTCCTTACGTGTGGGTGGAACCAGTGACTTGCCTCTAACCAACAGAATATGTCAAAAGGTGACGAGTTGTCACTGCCGTAATAACATCATGTTATGTAAGGCTCCGTCCCAGCAGATGGGAGGGAGAGACCCTCCTGCTTGCCTTGAAGAAGCAAACAGCACGCCGCGCACGGCCACTCGACCACGTGAACTTCAGGGACCTCCAGGAGAGAAGGGCAGCCCCGGGCATCAGCCGGTAAGAAACTGGGGCTCTCAGTCCTACAGCCTCCAGGAAACGAATTCTGCCAACGATCCGAATGACCCTGGAAGTGGACGACTCCACGGTCGAGCCTCCAGATGAGAGCACAGCCCACCAACACCCTGATTTCGGCCTGGGGGTCCCTGAGCAGAGAACCCAGTTATGCCAGGCCTGGACGCCTGGTCCCCAGAAACAAATCAGCAATGGATCAGCAGCATGCGTTGCTAATTTGTTATGAGCAATAGAAAACATAATGCACCACATTTTTTTTATTAAAAAGTAAGAAAAAATAGATGGAATTATTTTATTGGCATATTCAAAGTATAGCCAAAGTATCATTTCAACGTGTAATCGCTACACAAATTTTTAACTATTAATGAGATAATTTATATTCTTTTTTTTTTCATGCTAAGTGTTTGAAAGCCTGTGTGTATCTCACACAGAACGTCTCGATTTGGGCCAGCCGCATTCCGAGCGCTCAAGAGCCACACGCGGCCAGTGGTGACTGCACAGGACAGAGCAGTTCTGGACATTTAGGGGGCTCTTCCTGCACCCCTGCGTTGCCCCTCCCCGGTCTCAGTGCCCAGCGCGTGGCTGATGCCCACGGGAGTCTGTGATTCCTGACGTTGCAGACAGTTCACACTCACTGAGCACTTTCCTGTGAGAAAGACAAGTGCAAACCCCTCTCTTGAGCCCCACAGGCTGCTCGTCAAAGGGTTGTGACTGTGAACATCCTCCCCCACTTTACAGATAAGGAAACCGAGGTGCAAAGAGGCGAGGCCCTAGGCTCCAGACCCTGGGCTGTGACCCAACCTTCCAACTACCCGGGACATCTGAAGCCCACCCTGGCCGGAGCCCACCGAGTCCCAAAGCCTCCTCCTCCTCCCACACACAGCCCAGGTGGCCCCGAGCCGGAGTGCCTGTAAGGGGCCCCGGGAGGAGGTGACATCATTACCTCTCTGCCCCCTCTTTTGTCCTTTGTCTCCTAAGGGCTACCCCACCCCTGACGGGGACCCTCCCTGGCTCTACAAATGCCTTTACAACAACCTGATCACGGAACGGAGTTTCTGACAATTTGCAATCGAGGGCATCGGGTCGCAGGTGTCCTGATTCAACGGGGCCTTGAGCCACCACACCCTCGTCACCACTGGGACCATTATGATGCCACCCTACTGTAGAGAAAGAAAAACTGAGACCCAAAGCAGCATCTCTCCAAGATAGATTTGACATTTCCCATGGCATTCAGTCCAGAATCTTCCTCCGGAGAATACGGTCCCTTCCGAGGCTGCAGAAATGGCATCCACTCAACATCCATCCGCCACGGTGGACAGCGCTGGGCCCCCGCACTCCGCACGGGGTAGGGGGCTGCCTGGGCCACCACCCTCCTCCTCCGAGCCGGGCCAGGGTCTTAGGCTGCCTTCTGTCCCTCAGCACCCCAGAACGGTCAACTCAGGGCGGAGGAAGCAGCCTCCTGAGCTATGACATGGGACATTTGGTTAAGACGGTGTTTCTCTGTCCCTGTGGAAGGGCCCCACGTGTGAGGCGCACCCACTGCTGGAACCCCATCCTGGCTCTCCCCAGCGCCCCATGCACCCCGATGTTGCAGCCCCTATGCCACATGTCCCCCCGACAACCATGTGCCCGCCTGCGTCCCTTTTGGTTCTCACGCCCTCTGAGAACTCATCCACTCCCTTATCCATTCATTTTACACCAGCCCGAAGTCTCCCCAAATCCCACACTCAACGCTCATTATTCTTCCTTCTTTCTTCCTTTCCCTGGGTTCTGAGCACGATCATATACCACTGTCACTCCGAGCAGGAGACCTTTAAAGGTTAAAGAGATTTTTTAAGCTTCTCCAAATTAAGGGGAATAGAGAGGCCTCGTCCTTAAACCTCATGTTCTGACAAATATGCCATTAGCTATATATAAAGAAAATTTTGAAAGTTGAAAGAAAAAAAATACAATCAAACTTCTGCAAAATTAGGGTCAATTAATATGCTGGGATAAATAGGAGACACTCCTATGCATCCTTCAAAACCCTACCTGGACATGACCTACTGGAGAAAGCCTCCCCAAAGCCTCCCAAGTGGGATTTGTGAATCTCTCAGAGTGACATCCATCCCTTGTGCCACCGTGGGTTATTGGGCATATTCCCCTCACTTTTAACTGTCAACTTACTTGCCCATGTAACCTCTTGCCTCCTTTCTAGGCTGTATTTTAAGGGCAGGGTGATCCATGATCTCAGTCCCAACTGGGCTGAAAGCCACTTTTTAGCTGCACGTCCTTGGGCACTTCATCTCCCTGCGCCTATTTCCTCATTTGCAAAAGTAGGATGATTCTGTCCTGGCCCAAGGCTGCCCTGAGAATTAAATGAGATGCTATTAGACTGTAACGTGCCTAGAACAGAGTCTGGTCCTCAACTCCTGGCAGTTCTATCACTTGGATCCTCAGTTCCTGGAACACGGTAAGAGCTGAGTAAATTTGTTGAGCTGAAATGAAACAGTGTGACCAGCTTGCACCGGCGTGTGTCCTCTGGTTACTGGTGAGGGGTGGGGACCCACGTCTCAGGGGAGTCGGTCCCAGGGAGGCAAATGTCCTCCAAGGTCACGCTTCCCTGCAGATGGGTCACAAGAGAGCACCGTTCCCAACTCTGCAGAGTCCGGGAGGCTCAACCCGCCAGATGCCAACGGGAGTTACCAGACAGGGACGGGCACCGCCCACTCCCTGCTGTGGCTGGCACTGCGCTCAGCGGTCTGTCCACGGATCGGCTCTGTGCCATCGGTAGCACGCATGCCCCTTCCACTTCCAGGAAACTGAGGCTGAGAGAGGACCCTGCCTGCCTCCCAGACACCGGGTGACTCCCGAGGTCTTGCCACTCCGGATTCCAGACCAATGTCAAAGCAACTCTGGTGAGACATCTTCCTACATGTGTTCTTTGCTTCTGAGATGGGGAATTTCCTGCACATAACCAAACGTTTTCACCAGCTTAATGCCAGTCTGGGGAGCTTCCATTTACGTGTGTTAGTGTGATGCTTTCAGGGGTAGAGTCATCTCGGAGACATATATCACAGAGACATGTGTAAGCTGTTTGCCTCCACGCTAAATGGCTACACTGCAGTTCTCAATCTGCTGCTCTCATTTCTGACTCATCTTCCCGCTTCAGCCTGGCACCGGGCCCACCGACAGCAGCCGTCTGATCTGCCGCGGGCCGGGAAAGAAGGTAACTGCATCCGTTACGATTATGTGCAAAGTAAGAGTTCAAAGGGTCTGAGTCAGTAACCTAGCGCAAGGCCAGGAATCTGACGTTAACGAGAGCCCTCAAGTGTTTCTGCTGCCAGGGTTCTGTGGGTCATACTTTGAGAAACACTGGGAGGTAAAGGTGCACGAGGGAAGGGCAGAGAAGGTTCTGGAATGGCCTCTGGTGTGAAGGTGCAGGTGCCAGAGTGAAGTTGTTGTCCAAAGCGTGGCCCACGGGAGAGTCGGTGCTTTTCCAGGGCCAAGAACAAGGCAGTTCCCTTCCAGCTGGATGTGTTATTTGTTCCACTTCGGAAACAAGAAAACGGAGGCTGGAGTTAAACCACCTGCCCAAGGCCCAGGGCTGTAAAGGCAGGAAGCGGCATCCGACCCAGGACAGCCCGACTCCAGGACACCGTCAGCTGCGCTGGGTTCCAGTGACACCAGTGCCGACAGTCTATGAGGACAGAGCCCTTCCGACACGTCCCATTCACCTCCACTGTCTCCTGTCACAGCCCCACGAGCTAGATCCATTTCGCAGATGCGGAAAGGAGGAACTGAGAAGCTACGTGACCGGCAGGAGGTCACAAAGCTTCCTGGGACCTGCAACTGAACGCCAGGCCCCCAGAGAGTAACCACCCCACCCGACGGCCACCTGGGGGAGGCAGGGTCCTCCCCTGCCCCCTCCCTCCTACACGGATCAGTACCCGTGGTCCTCAGCACCCACGTGATCCTCCCCCCCCAGGAGACGCTGTGTAATGTTTAAGGACATGTGTGGTTGTCACAGTGGTGGGGAGGGGGTGCCACTGGCATCTTGTGGGTAGAGGTCAGGGATGCCACTGAAGACTGTGCAATGCTCTAAATACCACCCCCCCACAAAACGAGGAATTATGTGACGCAAAATGCCAACAGTGTCAAGGTTGAGAAATACTGAAATGACCCATTGGAACAGCGTCAACGCACGCTACGGCATCCAGCCCGGCCCTCTGTATCCCGTGGAATTCCAAGAGACCCTGGGATCAAAGAAGGAGGTGGGGGACAGAAAGAAAAAAGAAAGAAAGAAAGCCCCACCCCCAAATGTACCACAGTCACCATTAACGTCATATTTATTGTCATTTAGCTGCTCAGGAAAACATATACAGGTATATACAATATGCATGAATACAGAAGACTGCACTTTACATATTTTTTTTTAAAAAAGAAAGAAAAAAATAACACTCAATTTCATGAGCTATCGTCACAGTCTTCCAACCAAGCATTTCAGAAATGAATTTCTTTTAAGAGTCAAAAAAGATTACAGGATTGCCTAACACACAGCAGAGTTAAGTTTTCCTATTTTACATGTGCAATAACGTTTCGTTTTCTTTTCCCGAATAGTTTTGCTATGCAGTACCGATCACCAGTGTCCGAGTCTCGTGTGTTGGGTGTGTTTTCAATTTGCTTTTATTCCTTCCATTAAACCAGATTTAACGAAATAACATCCTTTTTGCTTAAGGCTATTTTTAAAGCTGTTCCTTTCTGGGGTCATGGGGAGCGAGAAGGTTTCAAACTTCGGGGGGTTCCGAGGTCGCGGGGACCGTGAGCTGACGGCCCGGCGTTGGCGGACTCGGCGCTGAGAAAGTCAGAGACAGACGTTGAGACGCTTTGCTCCCCAGCCTTAAGCAATCAAGGAGAAATCATTCCTGTTTCCAAATTAAATGATGAAGCTCTCAAACAGCTGGACGCTGCGGCATAGGAGGGGACGTGGAGGTTTGTCCGGAGGGTGGCCGGTCCTCGGGAAGATGGGAGACATTCCCGTCCCTTTCCGTTCCCTTGGTGGCAGCTGGCAGGACGCAGGGACCCCGTCCGCTCACCCCTCTCTCTGATATATCCATGCCACCTGCTGTGCCTGCCCTCTGCAGCCAGGCTCTGCCTCCGTCTACACGGCCCGGACACAGACCCCACCCGGCCGGAAGGGCCACCAGAAGGAAAGAGAAGGGAGGGGAAATCGTCTGAGGTTTTTCTGGAAGCTCCTCTCCCTTTGCTGAAAAGTTCTTTGAAATAAACAACGTGGCTGTTGTACGGTGAGCCCAAAGCCTTCAGGTCACTTGCTTAAAAAAAAAACAAAAAAAAACCCAGATCCGCAATAAACTCTGGGGACCTGGCGGGGCAGGGGGAGCTCAAAATGGAGCGTGTAAGAAGTCACGCCCGTTACCAAAAACTGCAATGAAATATGGTGGCCACCAGCGTTGGTGACCTGGTGTCAGTCACCTTTTTCTTGTCCGACCCACCCTGGAATCTATGTGCCCCTCCCCACCCCCGAGAGGTGCAGACGCCTTTTGCAGGCATCCACAGCACCTTGGGTCCTGCTCGGAGGAGAAGTGATGCCTTTGCGACACACGCAGGACATGGCTCTAGTTATGCAACAGGGTGAGGTTAAATTAAAAAAAAAAAAGGGAGGGGGTGGAATTCCAGGGTTCAAAAATAAAAGGCCCCGGAATCAAAGTCCTTAGTTATATTCGCTTTCTCCCTCCCGGAGCCCTCGGGAGTCTGCAAAGCACTGCAAAGAAATACACCCAGGCACCAGGAGGCGGGCTTTGCGTCTGAGCCTGGGGGTGCCACCGCCCTCCCAGGGCTGGGGCTGCCGAGTTGACCCGGGGCACGGAATGGGAGTGGGGGGAGGTACACTCATCCCCGCCTTCTGCCCTGGGATGCGCAGCCAGAAACAGATGCTGGGCAGAGCAAAGACTGAGAATCCAGCCACCTCCACCTCCGGCGCCCGAGGCGCAGCCGGGCAGGAGCTTGGAGTTTCCAGAAACTCTGAAGCCGGAAGAGCACCCAACCCCAGGCCGACCAGAGGCTGCTCAGCATAGCGTAAGCGTGAAAATGCAGAGCCCGGGCATCTGTGCACGGAGGCCCAGAAAAGGAGGGAAAACCCCCGTGGAACATTCCAGCTCCTTCCCCTAGAGCAGGCTGGAGGGCTCCTCGTGGAGTCCAGCTTCCAGCAGGAGAAGGAAAAAAAAAAACGGAGCTGAACGGAGCTGAAGGCTGAGCATGAGTTTGGAGGAACGGAAATGTATATCCCTATTCTCTTAGGGGACAGACAAAACAAAACCCCAGGCGGAGTACCTAAGGGGGGCATTCCCTGTCTGTCTCCTGCCTGACTGATGACAGTTGGGTGTCAGTATATAACGTCGTGATGACAATCTGACTTTCACCCGGCAATATTCCAGAACTACTTCTTCTCCACGATTCCCATTTTAATAAGCAGTGAACAAAGCAAAAAGAAAAACAAAAGAAAGGAGGGAGGGGGAGAGAAGAGGAAAAAGAATAAGAAAAGGAAAGCGACTCTTGCCGTATTATGAGATAACGATACTTGGACATACAGCAGCATGGGGGTAAAACAAGGAAAGAGGTCGTCTAAAAAAACGTATGCCAAGATTACAGAAAAACGGGGGATTATCTAGCAGGAAAAAGGCTTAAGCAAAAGTTTGCTAACTGCAGAAGGATTAACACTGGTAACATACTGTGGCAGACAAGTTTCTTTAAAAAAAAAAAAAAAAACTTTCGAGGTTTTTTTTTCCCCCCCACCCCTTTAAATTAACCCTTTCCGGTCCATATGCCACTAAGCAGGTACCAACCTAGAAAACAAAAAAATCATCCACTCAGCAATAGTGGCCCTTTCAAACGGGCAGGGGGTGGGGTCCGGGGAGGGGGAGGAGACAGAGAGTGGGGAGGGAAGGGCCTGGCAGGGGACGGGGTATTTCTTGTCATTCAAGTTAGGGCGGCCACGAACGTCCCGAATCTGTTGGAGATGTCAGAGTGCAGGGACCGCCAGGTGGGCACGGAGGCTCGGGCCTTGGCATCGCCCACGTCGTCTGTGCAGTGGACAGACAGGCACTGCAAGTGGCTGCCGGGCTGGGTGGCCGAGGCCTTGTTTGCGGGGAGGTCGTGGGCTGCGGAGAAAGAAGAAAGAGAGGACATTAGTGTCAGGGACAAAGTGGCCGAGGCATGACAAGAGAGGCACCATCCACGCCCTCTTTTCACGGCTAGCAAGGGTCCGAGGGGATCTAGAGATGTTTGCTTTGAATCCTGTTGCTGTTGCCTCTGACTCAGCCCTGAGGCCTCAGCCAAGGGAAGGCCCCTTGTTGGAACTCAGTTTCCCCCCTGGGAAACAGGAGAGTGGGGTAGGATAAACTCAGGGTTCGCCCATCTCTAATAGACTAGAGTTCCCAAAAGATTAAGTGGACGTGAGGTAAGTCAGGAAGGCTTCCTGGAGAAGAGGCATCTAAATTGGGCATCAAAGGATGTATAGGAGTTCACCAGATGCAGTAAAAGGGTGGAGAGGAGAATTGTCCAGGTCCAGAACACAGCCCACTCTTGTGTCACCCTCTGGATAGACACTTGCTGAGGGACTATCATGTGCTGGGAACTTCCTTAAAGAGTGCCAGGCTGCATACTAACCCCAGGAGGTAGGGTGGTCACTTCTACTTTATACCTAAGAAGACTGAGGCCCAGAGAGGGAAAATGACTTGTCCATGTCACAGGGGAGAAAGCGTGGAGTCACACAGCACCATCCCGGGGGGAGCAGGCAGGATGGGGAAGACCCCCAACCCCAGCCCAGAGTGCTTTCCCAGCACTCCTTTCAGCCCCTCCTGCCTCTAAAGGTCAGCCCCTCCTTGGTGTGCAGAGGCTGAACTCGATACAGGTGGCTTTGAGGGTGGGAGCATGGGAGGCGAGGGGCACGCTGGGACACCTGATTATTATGTCATTCATTCCCTCCTACCCACTGGGCTTAGCCTCCGCTTTGCCGATGAGCAGTCTGGGGCCCAGAAAGGCACAGAAACTTTCCTGGGGTGACACAGCTCCAAACTGATGGCTGAGTGACTCGAGTTCTAGCCCCACAAAGGGATCCGTGGTGTTTGTGTGAACCACAGGGATAGAGGGTCAAGTGCTCAGGGCACTGAGAGTCTGGACTCCCTGACCAGACTGGCACCCAAGCACCATTCCTAGCTGCTGCATGAAGAGACTTTGGGTGCCAGGGATAGGAGAGTCTATTCCTCCCCCCATACTCCCAGTGAAACTCCCCCCAATTCCCTTCTCACTCAGTCACACAGCACCAGAAAACACCACAGATCACAGTGATGCCTATGTTACATACACTTGAGAAAGGAGTCTGATAACCATTCACACTTTAGTATAAATTAGACCGGAAGAGCACAAGAACTGAGAGTTCTAAGGCAGGGAAGGAATGGAGCTGTCATTTTGGAGGACGTCTGACTTACTGCTGCCAAGTGACCACTGGCTCTGCCCTGAGAGCTAATACATGTCAGTGAATATTCTCATCATTCCGCTCAGGTGACGTACCCAAGGTCACAAGGCCAGGAAGAGGCAGGATGCTGGGTTTGAATACGGGCTGAGTTTCTGCCTTGGTAGGAGTGAGAAAAGCTGGAATTGGGGGTGGGGGCTCCGCTCCAGCCGGAGGAGCCCTCCCAGATACTGACCTCCGCGACCGGCCCGCCCTCAGCATGGCGCACGCCCAGCTGGGGCCCCGCGCCAGGCAGCAGCCACCCCGCCCGCCTTGCCCTCTGGGATTAGCAGGAGGCCTCCCCCAGGAGATGAGCCATGGCCTGCAGAGAAAATCCTCCCAGAGGGACGGGCCCAGGCAGCCGAGGACAGGCCATGACTAACTGGGCTGGGGGCCCCCACCCTGGAGCCCCAGAGACACGAAGCTTGGTGACCTGCGTGCTGGGAGGAGCCGGAGCTGGGGAGGAAGCTTCAATAGGCCTTTACTGAGCACTTACTGTGCGCAGGCCTGGCGCTGGCCCTGCAGACCCAGACACTGAACTGCCCCTCGTCCCGGAGCTGAGGGTGAGGCGATGACATAGTGTCTCTTTCTGACAAAAGCACAGTCACTTTGCAGTCACGGCCCCACCACCGCGTGGCCTGGGCTCTACCACTTTCCCTCTCTGAACCTCAGTTTCCCCACTGGTAAAGTCGGGGTGACGTCATCTCCCGTGGGGCCTTGTCACAGTCTGGCGCACAGAGTGATCCCCAAACTGAATTGCTGGGACTGTCATTAGGATCTGGGAGGGTCGGAAGGTGAGGGATCCTCGCAGCCACCTAGATGCCCCTAAAGCTCCCCGAAAGTCTGGGGCCTGGCCCGGTGGGCATGCTCCTGCCCACGACATTGGAGTCGTTGCCCATTCCACAGAATGGGAAATTGAGGTTCTGAGCCCAAGGTTTCAGAGCCGGTTAGCAGTGGGGCAGCTGGGATGCTGCTAATGCCACACACAGAGCTGCCTGGGGAGCAGGTGCCCCAGGAGGCTTGAGGCCTCAGACGCGGAGTCCCTTGGCACACAGCGAGCCCTGGACTCTTGCAACGCCGAGGCACAGCACCCCAGCGCCACTGCCCACCAACCTCTGCCTAATACCCCCCAGAGAAATTTTATTTCAAGCACGGCAAGATCTGGATGGGGGCGCAGGGGTCAGGAGGTAGCATGTGACAGAGAGAGAGACATCGAAAGGGTGTTTTCCTTCACTTTGCACACATCCTCATCTCATGAAATTGACACAGCAATGCCTGCGCCCATTTTACAGATGAGTAAATCAAGGCTCAGAGGAATGAAGCCTCTCCCCAGAGGAGAGAGACAAGA
Organism: Lepilemur ruficaudatus; assembly: GCA_963574885.1. NCBI lineage: Eukaryota > Metazoa > Chordata > Mammalia > Primates > Lepilemuridae > Lepilemur > Lepilemur ruficaudatus. The sequence goes on from CAUYRT010066389.1 coordinate 44,286, forward strand.
CCCCAGCCTGAGCTTCCAAACCCTGGCTCCCTGGCTCTGTGGCTACAAGCACCAGGAAGGTGAAAGGAAGTCGTCATTTCCTGAGCAAAATGCTGGTTACAGATCTACCCAAATGGCCAAATTTCCCAAGGAGGTTTTCATTCCCAAGTGACACGCAGTCCTTAACCACGCCGTGCACTAACCCCAGGGACGATGGCTTTTCCCATGTGGGTGGATTTAAGGAGGGCGTCCCAGGCACACAGCTGACTGCTTAAGGTACTATCTAACCCATCCCCCAGCAAGCCCGGCAACCGCGTGACCCTCTGCCCACGCTAGCAGGGGCACCTGGGCCGGCTCAGAGAGGGTGAGGGGCTCGCGCGATGTCACAGAGCACAGGCCAGAGGCGCAGGAGTCCCCAGCCTCTGCCTGGGACGAGCCAGCCAGTGCGGTATCCACGGGGAATATTTTTAAGACAGAATATTATTCTTCAGTTCTCGACAACCCAGGCATGACCAGGCTCATCCTCCCGTTGGACTCATTCCAGCCGGGGGACCCAACACGCCCTCAGACTGCAGCTCCCCCGGGGCTGCCGATAAATCCGTCCCACGGAAGCCGCCTCAAGTCTCGGCCTGCCCCAGCGGGGGAGAGGCTCTCGGTCCCCTCTCGCAGGGGGCCGCCGGGCACCCCAGCCCCCAGGCCAGGACCCAGAGATAAAATCGGGCCCTCCCCGAGCTCCTGGGGCTGGGGGATGACCCTGGAGCTACGCAGCGCCTGGCGCTGGCAGACACCACGGGACCGGCAAGGACCGTCACGTCCCGTTCCCACTTGCGGCCATCAGACGGTGGCCGCGCGGGGGAGGGGCAGGTCTGGGCTGTCCCACTCCGCAGCCTGCAGGCCGCAGCCGTCAGGGCGTGCGCTGCCTGGGAAGCGGCCCTCGCTCCTGGTGGACAGTTGGGGAGACAGAGGCCCCACAGGGCAGGGAGCTGCCCAGGGGTCACCCAGGGCCCGGTCGCCAGCTCTGGGGCTGGCTGTCTTCCTTTCGTCCAGGATTCCCCCAGCCGGTCGGGCCAAGGTGGAATCCCAGGTCACCCACACCTGGGCAGCCTCCGGTCTGCAAAGCCTCGGTCTCCTCATCTGTAACTCGGGGATGGTGATCCCCAGTGGGCCCGGCTCAGAGCAGCCTGGGGGGAGCCCCACGAGAGAAGGGGCTGGAACACCACGAGCCTGGCGGGGCCCGTCCCGGAGGCCGGGGCGTCATCTCAAAACATGTCACCCGCGTGTGCCTCAACGGACACCGGCCGCGCAGGGGGTCTGGGAGAGGGGCCTACTGCCCCTGGGGTCTGGATGGGCGGGCCTGCCAGCACGGAGAGGCCACGGGACAGTTTGAGGACGTCTAGGAAGAAACCACCTACACCCCGGGTCAAGGCCTGGGGCCGCGACCCCCTGCCGTTCCTCCTCCCAAGGGCCCTCCCCAGCGTTCTCGTCATGTCCCCGTGTCAGAGACCCGCCGGCCTCTTCCCACCACCCCGGCCCCTGCTCCTGGAACTCCACGCGCTGGATCCCGTCATTTTTGCGGACCCTGCCTCGCGCCGCGGAGGCGCAGACAGGCTGCCCCTGTGACCAGGAGACCCGTGCAGGGGTTCCGCCTCCCCAGCTTCTCAGTCCGCGGTGGGGACGGCCACCTCCGTGACGGGACGGAGCGAGCAGGGGCCAGCGCAGCACTTGCCTGAGTAACCAACGTCACCACGCTCCTCTCACAGGGGCGACGGTGACAGGGGCCTCGTCTGCGGAGCAGGGGACTTTTGTGCACATCTCCTCAGCTCAGAACCTCAGCTCTGCCCTCGCAGGCTGGGGGACCAAGTGAAACCATCCGTGCACGGGGCTCGGCTCCTGCCAGCACAGGCCAGGAGGACCGTCCCCCGTCTGCCGTTGCTGACCCACCCACAGGCGACAGCAGGCCGCGGGGCTGGGGTGGAGGGAGGAGGGAAAGCAGGCACCTGTGTCTACCTGAGGACGCTCTGTTTTTAATTCCAGCTCTGGAGATGCCACCCACCCGAGGAGGGGGCTGAGTTTTCTCGTCCTTAGAGTCAGCGGCATAGTCCTCGTCATCACCCTGCTCTGCTCTGAGAATCCCCAGACCCGATCCGGGTGGGCCACGTGCTCAGGCGTCGTGAGCTGGGCGGAGGTGGCTGCCACCTCCCACGAGAGCCAGAGTGCTGCCTCGGTGGTTTTGTGCTGTCACACCCTCAGGAAGGGGACGTCCGGCCCAGCCGCCTCCCGGACCCACCCGGGCAAGGCCAAGGGTGTCAGGGAAGCGTGCAGAGTCCAAGGAAGGCCCAGACCGAGGCCTCCCGGGCACCAACCCAGGGTGTGGCTGGGCGGGGTGGGACCTGGGCAGTGATATGGGGACAAGAAGAGAATCTGCCCCACAGGCTACAGAGAGAATTAAGCAAGAGGAAGGGGTGAAGTCTTCAGCACTTGGTGAGCCCCCCAAAAAGGGTAGCTGGCAGGGCGTGGTGGCTCACGCTTGTAATCCCAGCATCTGGGAGGCCAAGGCAGGAGGATCGCGTGAGGCCAGGAGTTTGAGGTTGCAGTGAGCTATGATGACACTGCTGCACTCCAGCCCGGCTGACATAGCAAGACCGTGTCTCAAAAAATCAAAAAGGGGGTGTCTGAGCTGCTCTTACACTTTTCTTTAACAGCGTAAGGCTCTGGGGACAGCCGGAGCCAGAACTACCATTTGCCAGCTCTGTGTCGCGGGACAGTTTCCTCGTCCCCGCGGATGCTGGGGCCTGTCCCACCCCCTGCCCGCTGCGGCTGGGGTCAGGGTGCGGTCCCAGGCAGAGCAGGAGAATTAGAATTCCGGGCGTATTTTTAACCCGCAGCTTATGTAAGAGCAGTGTGGGCCCCAGAACACAATAGCGATGACTCTCGCCCGACTCGCCCTCGCCGGATCCCGACACAGGGAAATGTATTTTGGTTTCTCCTTTATTTGGGCCTGGTTTCTGTGACAGCTGCCACTCAGCCGAGCGGTTGGCCACCATCTCTCAAGGCCTGGGCGTCCCTCAGGGCCCCACCACACACACAGACCCAGGACCCGCACATGTGAGTAGCTCCTGCTCCCCATCTCCAAGGAGGGCCAGGACATGGCCCCCCAGCCAGCCCTGGGCATCGCATGTCACGCTTCACTCTCCTTGGTGGCCCGGAGGCAGCCCCAGCACCAGGGAGGGAAGAGGCTGCCTCTAATAACCACCCTCCCTTCTCCTGCCCCGTCGACCAGCCCTGGCCCAGCCTCCGCCATCTCCTTCCTGCCGCAGCCACCTTACTGCTCGCACCACTTCCATGCTGACCCCAGAGCAGGCCTCTCTCCCGCTTAAACCTTCCATGGCTCCCCAATGCCCCCAGGATAAAGCTCCTGGCTTCGCACGACCTGGACTGCCTCCATCTCAGGCCTCCAGCCTCCTCTCTCAGCGCTCCCTCCTGCATGCCAAGCTCCGGCCACGCGCTCCCTCCCCACCTCCACACCCTTGCTCCTGCTCTTCCTTCTGCCTGGAGCACCCTCCCCTCCTCACCCCTGCTGGCTCCTACCATTCTACTTGGCCGTCAGCCACTTGGCAATACCCCTACTCTGTAGTAGGTGACCCTCCCCTCCCTGCTGGCAGATGGCACCCCTGCCCCCGCCACCATGGGAGTAACGGTGCCACTGGCTATGCCTGGCTGCCACCTCTCCCTCTGGCAGAGGAGTGTCCTCAGGTCAGGGCCCCTCACCAACAGGCTGCCAGAGATGGAGAACATCGTGGGGGGACTTTGGAGTCAGATGGCCAACGTCCCTGTCATTTTTCCCAGTAGGTCAGCCTTGGGCAAGTCACCTTCCCCCCCTGAGCCTCAGCTTTCTTCTCTGTGAAGTGGGGTGAGGGGAGCACCCAGCTCCGTGCCGAGCTGCACCAGGTGCTATGGTGCCTGGCACATGGCAGGTGCTCAGGAAATGCCATCGGCTCTCAGGGCCCAGGGAGGTCGAAGTAGAGAGTCTTGCCCGGTGGCAGGCAAAGTCACAGGCTGTTTAACGCAGTGCTCAGGCCTGTCTGCGAGGACCCGCCCTGGGGGTGTGGGGGAGTCGGCCCTGTGGAGCTGGCCCCCAAGACCCAGCTGGAGCCCATCTGCAGGGCCCCACAGCCCCAATGGCAACCCCGTCCTGGCTGCCTGTCCACGTTTGACCCCTGATCCCAGTCCCTCCTCCAGGGACGTAGATGGGACCTGGGAATCCCCACCTGTGGGCTCAGGACAGGAAGAGCAAATCCCAGCCGGTGTTGGGCAACAGAAAGAGGGTCCACTCGGCCACCAGCCAAGCAGGAGAGCAGCAAGGCGAAGACCTCGCAGCCACACCCGCCCCCACGCTGGGCAGCTAGGAGGTCACCTCACTCTGGGCTCCAGGGCCTGGCTTCGAATCCCACCTTGATCTGAGTCTCAACACTCTGCCCCTCACCAGCTCTGAGACCTGGGGCAGGTCAACTCACTGAGCCTCGCTTTCCCCATCGGTAGAAGGCGGTGACAATCCCTCCAGGGAAGACGGCCGGAGCCCCTAAGGGCCACCGTGCCCATGGGGCTCCCACTGTCTCTCTGCTTCCTGGCACACAGGAGGCATCCCAGTAAGTATCTGCCAGATGTCTTCATGAATCACTCACATGCTCATCCCAGCTCTGTCGCCTGCTTCTGTGTGACCTTGGGCAAGTCACTTGCCTCCCTGGGCCTATTTGGTCCTCCCTAAAATGACTGGTGGTGGGTGGATGTTCAACCCTCGCCCCAATCCTTCCCTTTGTGGCAATCAGATTTTGCATTCGATGCCGGCAGGAGCCCACCCAAAGTGAGGGACGCTGAGACACCTCAGCCTGAGGACAAAGAACCACCACCCACGACCCCGGGGATTGGGGCCTGAGGGATGGCCGCACAGGGGCCACGCAGAGCCCGAAGCAGGCCCAGGGGACCGGCCACTCCTCAGCCCAGCCCTCCGCCCGCATCTCCGCCCCTCCTCTCCCTTCCCTTCCATGACAACGTCAAGCAATGGTGTCACTGTGACAATCCAGAAAGGGAAAAAGGAAAACGGACCGCATCTCCAGCCTCTCTGCTCCAGGACATCACCGAGAACACTGACCATGGGCTTGGCCAATCTCGCGGATGAGCCTGACATCAGGGAGACAGGGCCTGACACCCCAGTCCCCCCAGAGCCATCACAGGGCCACAGTCACACAGCCCGCCAGTGGCAGAGCCAGGGTCACGCCCGGGGCTGGCTGATGTCAGAGTGTGTGGTTCTATCAAAGCCATACGTGAAAGGGCCAAGTCCCCTGCTAACGGGGCAGGTCCCACCTCCCCCGCCTCAGTCTCTCTCTCGTCTCTTGAGAGTGCTCTCCTCTGTCAACCTCTGTCTCTTTCTTGTCCTCTCCCCCCACCATGCACTGACATTTTGGGGAAAAACCCTGGGGCTCACAGACGGGATGAGAGCTACCAGGGGCAACGCAGCAGCTGAGGACAAAAACCGACGCCTCCTGCCCCTCCACGCTTCCCTGTTGTCGTGGTCCTGGCCTGCGAGTGTCACCAGCCCCGTCCCACGGAGGAGCGCAGGGCAGGGACCCAGGGCCTGGAGGGGCAGGGAGGGCCTGTGTCCCCTTCTACTCCAGGCACGGGGCCGGGCACCAAGAGAGCCCCCGAATTAACCACCTCAAGGGGCCCCGCAGTGCGGTCCCCCGTTTCCAGGCCCCGCGAGGGTGGAGAGAGGCCCCCACTGCGGCAGCGGCGTCGCCGCAATGCCCGGCCAGGTCCCTGGAAGCCTTGGGAGATTAATGTGAGCTGACTTGGCTGCGGGCAGCTGTCGTTTAGACGGAGAACTGGCCGAGGGCCCCGCGGAGGACCGGCAGCAAGGGCACCGTTGGAGCCCGGCCGCCAAGAGCGGGGGAGGCCAGGGCTGGGCACCGTGGGGGAGGCCGACTCCCGGGGGCCTTCCCCAGTCCTGGAGGAGGGCACGGGGTGGGGGACCCATGGCACCCACAGGCCGCAGGATGCACAGGCAGCCTCCCCACACCGGGCCTGAGCCTCTCCGGTAGGGCTCCATATCCCGGTGCCTCCGCCCACACACAGCCAGTAACCTGTGACAGATGCAGCCCTGCGCACCCCCGGGCCACTCCTGGCCCGCTTGCTGCTGAGATGTGACAGGCTTCGGGGCTGAGGGCCAGTCACTCGGCCTGTGCCTTCCTTCGGGCGGTGGCGTGGCCAGGCTGCTCATGCGGGGAGAGCGCTGCCTACTGGCTCTGGGAAAATCGACTCCTCCCAGCCTCAGTTTCCTCATCCGTGAAATGGGGATGGGGACAGGATCAGTCTCATGGAAGGGAGGGTCCAGTGACAATAATGCAAGCGCAGCCTCCGCACAGCGCCAGGCACCAGGCACAGCCCACTGAATGGCAGCTGCCGTCGGCATCACTAGTGTGAGTCGCACCTGAGATCCTCCCCGGCCCTGAGCCCGGCACGGCACTTCCCTCTCTCGATTTCCTTGCCTTCTCACCCAAGATTCACCCACATGGTGCTAGACCCAACCCTGGGTGGCCCTGGGCAGGACGCTATACCTCTCTGAGCCCCAACATCCTCACGAGTAAACTGAGGCAACTTAACACCAGAGCCAGCACCTCGCTGAGCTCCCAGCATTCTGCTTTCAGCAAATAATTATTTTTATTAAAAAAAAGAAAGTCCATTTACATTGCTTGAGAATTAGAATCTCACCGCTTTCAGCCCAACTAGAGGAAGCACCAGACTCAGCGACAAGTCTGAGGTTTAAAACATAAGTTGTCAAAGCACTGACGCTTCTGAGTGGAGGCTCCTGGGGTCGTCTGCCTCCTCCCCCAGGAACCCCCATCTGCGGGTCTGCCAGGAGCTGTGGGGCGTCTCCTGTGTCGGGGCCGGCAGGGCTGGCCCGTGGCCGGCTGGCCCATGTAAGCTCCTGCTGCACCCCCAGCACGGTGGCAGCTGTGGGAGACAGAGGCCTGGACGTGCTGTCACTGCCAGGCTGCGTGACCCTGGACTCGGCCCTTCGACTGTCTGAGTCTCCATTGTCTCGTTTGAAAAATGGGTTTGGTCGCTCCTGCCTTGCAAAGAGGGGTGAACTGGTACCCGGTGGGCACGCAGTGTCCGGCCACTACGATCAGCTCCCTAAGCCTGGGCCCAGGCAGCCTGTAGGAAGGGGCGCCTTGCGAGCACACGAACAGCACGGCCAGGGGCTAATCCCAGCCACACGTGTGCCCCCGGCTGGGTGTGGGGTGCTGGGCTCCGAGAGGGGACCCCAGCACAGGTCCTGACCCCCAGAGCTCCCAGCCTGGTGGAGAGACATTCTGGTAAATTCGAACCTGCAAGATAGAGCACGGCGCCTGCCGGAGCGAAAGGCAGCCTGTGTCTGGGATCCGGGGGCAGAGCTGGGGATTCTGGAAGCCTTCGCAGAGGGGAGGGTGTGCAAGGGGGCTTTAAGAATGAGGATGAACTTTGCAGGGAGACGGGGCAACAGGGGCACCCCAAACCCAGGGGTGACCCCTTCAAGAGGCCAGGCACCCTGGGCAGCGTCTGAGTCAGACGGCAATAACTTGGGTCCCCAAGAACCCCAGCTCGGTTCCAATTCCCAGCCCTGCTGCATCTCAGCTGGTGACCCCGACAAGGGACTCCACCCCTCTGTGCCTCCCTCTCCCCCCACACGATGGATGTGATCACCGTGCCCTGTGTGCTATATCCCCAAGGCTATAGGTAGGGAAACTGAGGCCCGAGAGGAGTGGAGACACATCCCAGGTCATCTAACAGTGAGCAGAAGGGTTGAGGACAAGTCGCTTCCTCTCTCCGTGTCTCAGTTTCCCCATCTGTGAAATGAGACCATACACCTACTGCTGTGCAGGGCTGCTGGGAGAATGACATACTCGGATATTAACAATCTCAGATAATCAGAGTCAACACCTGTCACACGTTCATTCTTTTAAACTCACCAGTTCCTCATCATAACCCTGGAGGGTGACATCTATGCTCTTAGCCCCATTTCACAGATGAAGAACCTGCTAGGATCAGCACATGACCGCCCACAAGCCGAAGCCGGCCCACTGCCTGTCTTTGTAAATAAAGTTTTATTGGAACACAGCCACACCCATTTGGTTACATTTTGCGTACGGCTGTTTCCACGCACTTGCAACAGAGACTGTACGTATCGGCTGGAGTTCGCCAGAAAAATGGTTAGCCAGCTATCTGGGCACCTCATGACCCAGTCAAGGTAACGCATAAAACTCACCATCCTATTGTATAACCCACAAACCTAAAATAGTTACTATCCAGCCCTTTACAAAGTTTGCTGACTCCTATATCTGAGGCTCAGAGGGGTGATGTCACTTGTCCAAGTTCATGTAAGTAGTAAGCAGCAGCCAGGCATCCAGTAGGTGCTCAGTACGGGCTCCTGATCTGTGAAGACTCTCACCATGACCTTTAGGGAATTAGAAATGTCCTCATCGTTCAGTGTGGCCCTGGTCTTCCTTCTCCGGCTACAGCAGAAACCTTCCTGTCTTTCTACTTAAAAATCAATAAAACAGGCCGGGCGCGGTGGCTCACGCCTGTAATCCTAGCACTCTGGGAGGCCAAGGCGGGAGATCGCTCGAAGTCAGGAGTTTGAGACCAGCCTGAGCAAGAGCAAGACCCCATCTCCACTAAAAATAGAAAGAAATTAATTGGCCAACTAAAAATATATAGAAAAAATTAGCCGGGCATGGTGGTCATGCCTGTAGTCCCAGCTACTCGGGAGGCTGAGGCAAGAGGATCGCTGGAGCCCAGGAGTTTGAGGTTGCTATGAGCCATGGTGATGCCAGTGCACTCTAGCCCTAGACAACAGAGCCAGATCCTGTCTCAAAAGAAAAATCATTAAAACATTGGTTGGGGGAATGGGATTGTTGTAAAAACATCAAAAGAAAAAAAAAATCATTCCAGAACATATCCACAAAAAAGAGAGAAAGGTGGGCTGTCTGAGGCTGAGTCAGCTCCGTCAGGCAGGAGGGGGACTCGGGCGGGGGTCCCAGCATTACTCCCGCAAAGCTTCTGAGGATGCCTGTATGGGGCTCCGTGGCCTGGCCGGGAAAACAGCAGCTCGGCCTCAACTCTGGGAAGGACAGAGTGACAGTGACAGGCGGGGCCCGAGAGGGCAATGGTGGGCAGAGCACCGACCCGGGGGCTGGCCTGGACCCTCTTAACCACGCCACGAGGGTCAAGGCCACACGGCTAGAAAATGGCAGAGCCTGGATTCAAATCCAGGTCTGTGTGAGCCCAGAGCCTGTGCCTTCCTCCCCTGCGCCGGTGCCGACCTGGCCTGCAGGGAGAGACAGGCGGAGCACTAGGAGCAGGTCTGTGCTTAGAAGGAGCTGAGCGATTACTTCCATTACTTCCATCAAAACAATGGGAACAAAGCCCCCGGGGTGTCCGTGCCTGGCACCCCCCTCTAGCTGCCACCTCCCAAGGGCTCCGACAGATCCAGCCTTTGGCTTTCTGGAGAGACGAGCGTCTGCCACAAACAACCCCCAACTTGCTTTCCCTCCAGGCCGGGCTCTCCTCCCCTGGCTCTGCGAGAGGCTGAATGCGTGACCTCAGGCACATCACTTGCCCTCTCTGGGCTGCCATCCCCTTTGTAAGCGGCAAGAGTACCGGCTGCCAGGGCTGTGACTCTGTGACCCCAAGAGGCCGCCCAGGTGGATGTTCCCCACCCCACACTGTCCTGCAGACTGCTGGGAAATGTCCGCGATCTCTACCGTGGGGTTGGGACAGGGCCTGAGCCAGGCAGACTGGGAAGGTGGGCGGGGCTCTGAGGAGAAGGGGGGGGCCGCCATGCTGCTCTCAGGCAGGGAGTGTGGGAAGCAGTGGGGGCGGCGCTGGGGGTTCAGTGACCCCACCTCACCTTCTGTCTCATTTTCCCTGGACACGACAGATCTTGCTACACCCGCACCCCACCTCTCAGAAGGATTTTCTGGATTCGGTCTACATCTCCGGTATGGAGAAGCAGGATTAAGACCCAGGACCTCTCCTCCCCAGGCAGAGGTCATAGCCCCTTCTGAGGAAGGCACAATCAGACCCCAGGAAGACCGGGCCAGCATGCACTACATACTGGGGAAACCAAGGCCAGAGACGGGTGAGTCAAGGGCAGAAGTGGGACAAGATCCAAGGATTTTGGCCCAACTGCCAAAGCCAACACTAGGTCCCTTCCTCATTCAGAAGGCTTGACCATGGAGTCTGCGGTACGCTGTCACCAAGAGGTGGCAACACCATTCCTGATTGCTCTCCCCTCCTCCTGGGCCACTGCTGTCCCTTCGTCTGTCACTTGACTAACTCTTCTGTATCTTCCTTCCTCAGGGAGGTCTCTTCAAGCCCTTTAGTGGGCCCTCATACCCCCCATTCTGAACATCTCATGCTAACCCAGATTATGCTAAACATCTTACACCTGTCCTGCTCTCTGCCGCAACGCTGAGAATGTGAGTTCCATGAAACTGGGGGCCTTCTCTCTCCCCTACTGTGGCTCAGCATGTGCTGACCATCAACCCCTGGGTGCAGGAACAAACGCTAAAGAATCCCTAAAATGAGGAAGACTCAAACCACATCGCCCAGGCCTCCACGCAGACCCGAACAAAAACGTTGCGAGGCTTCCTGGGTGCCAGTATCCCAAGGCTTCCCTGGGAGTCCTGCCTGGCGCTCCTTCCCACGGTTTACCGAGACGGGCCACCTCCTCTCCCAGACAACCCAGAGATGGAGGAATTCCGACCACTCGCTTCCCAGAACCCCAGCGCAGCCGGCAGACTTCCTCCAACGTGCGGAGGTTAGAATTCTCCCAGTAGTTTATTTCAGATCCTGCCCGTGTGTGAAGAAACCACGAGACGGGAGTGACTTCCGTGGAGAGAAAAACATCAGAGTTCCTTGGAACGAGCTAAGCAAAATGCCATCAATATCACCCTGCCTGGAGGTGATCCAAGAGGGCCCCCCCCAGCCAACACCCCCACCAGCCCTGAGACTGGACACGCCGGGGTCGCCTTGGAGATGCGTTCTAAGGCGACTCCAGGCGTGGGAATCAGGTAAATTACTGCCCACGGCTCTGACGTCATCTCTGGGCAGGAGGGGTGGACCGGGTGGGAGTGTGGGTTGGGTTTTTTTTTTTTTGCAGGGTGGGGGATGAGAAAGAGAGAGATGGTATCAGAGCACTGGAGGGTAATTTCACTGATTTTTTTGCCCCCCAGGGAAGAGACCCACATCCCAGACACCATTCTAAACGTTCCATGTATATTACTTCATGGGGCCATCCCTTCAGAGGGTGGGGCTGGTGCTCCTTTTTAAAGGCTGCAGAAACAGGTTTGGGGAGATGGGGTGACTTGCCCAGCCCCACGCAGCTGAGGCAGGAGGAAGCCACGTTCATTTCCAAAGCCTCTTCCACTTTTGCCCCAAGCCAGAAAGAGTGAGAGAGGGAAGAAAGGAGAGAGAGGAGGGAAGGAAAAAATAACAAATGGTTCCCACTCTCCCAAACGCCCGTCACCTTGCCTTCCCTCTGGGCCTGCCCGCTCTGCATCTGGAAACACCTGCCTGTTTCCTGGGGTGCCACAGGGGATGAGAGCTGGGCAAACTCATCCTCTGGGGGCGGGGAGGGGCATATCTGATCCTGGTAACCAGGGAGGCGTGCGATGCAGAAGAGAACAGCATTCGCCCTCCTGTGCAGAGCTCACCCACCTAAGCAAAACTCCTGCAAAGGTGGTTTCCAGCTGCCTGTGGGTGGAGCTACAGCTGCCTGGCGTCTGTTGCCAAGCAACAGGCTCTGACCCCGCGACCCACCCCAAGTTCATGGCGAGCTTAGGGTATAACAAGCTGATGATCTTGGGAGCCCCTACAGGTTCAGGGACTCCAGGAGTCTACAACTGGGCTGCCCAGTATTCGAGCCACATGTGGCTTTTAAAATTTGAAATAAAATTTAAAAATCAGCCAGGAGCAGTGGCTCACGCTTGTAATCCTAGCACTCTGGGAGGCCAAGGCGGGAGGATCACTCAAGGTCAGGAGTTCAAAACCAGCCTGAGCAAGAGTGAGACCCCCGTCTCTACTAAAAATAGAAAGAAATTAATTGGCCAACTAAAAATATATAGAAAAAAATTAGCCGGGCATGGTGGCACATGCCTGTAGTCCCAGACACTTGGGAGGCTGAGGCAGAAGGATTGCTTGAGCCCAGGAGTTTGAGGTTGCTGTGAGATAGGCTGACGTCACGGCACTCACTCTAGCCCGGGCAAGAGAGTGAGACTCTGTCTCAAAAAAAAAAAAAAAAAGTCAATTCCTCACAACTAGCAACATTTCAAGTGGCTAGAAGACCCTGTACAGGACAGAACAGATATAAGACATTTCCATCTTCGCAGAAAGTTCTATGGGATGGCGCTGATCTAGAATAAAAATCCACAAATTCTCTCCCAAGCTGCATCAGCGGTTGCCATGACAACTCGTCTTCTTACAAAAGGCAAGGCCCGTCATTTTTTTAATAGGAAGCTTCCATAGATTGCAATCAATCTGGGGCTAGAAGGAGCTGGTCACCTTTTCCGGGATTATTGACCACCTGTGACTCCCACCAAAACGTATTCCTGCTTGAGTCCAAAGCAGACATTACCAATCAACTGCAGCACTCCTGCCTATGGAGCCCAGACACAGCCTCGGAGGCTTTCTCAACACAACGCTCCGGGAGCCAGAACTAATCAACCCAGATGAGCACTTGACATTGGGTCTATAATCTGACCCAGTCCAACCACAGAGAAGGAGAAACTGAGGCCCAGAGAAATCAAATGGCTTGCCTGAGTTCAGATGACGAGTCAGGGCCAGGCCAGGGTTAGCTCCTCCCTGCCGTTCTCCCCATCACCCGCTACCCTCGCCCATCAACACTCTGGACGGTAGAAACTCCCAATCCCCAAAACGGAGGGCTGGAAATGCAGGAGCTAAGGAACGGTGATCCCAGCAATAATAGTATCAGTGACACCAATTTACTGATCGCTTGCTCCGTGGCCAGCCCCAAGCCTCTGTTTTCACCGGTGCCTTTCTTTACTCTCATGACAACCTGTAACGCATGCGCGACGGTCCCCACTTTCCGGACAGCGAGTGAAGGGAGAGTCAAAGGCCCAGAGGGACTCGTCCAAAGCAGTCGCTAATTGGCAATCATCATCCGATATTGATAGCGGCCACCGCAGTGTTGAGCAGGGACCAGGCCCCATTTCCCATCCTCGCCCTCACCCGGGGAACGCAGGCCTAGCTTCCTTTTACAACCTCCCCCCGCCCCACCCCGAGTCCGTTCTGGCCGGCACGGCAGCCGGTCCCATAATCCTTAGCCACGGGCAGTGCAAACACGGGTCGGATACAACCTGGATTTCAGAACTGCTAAAAGATTCGTGGGGAAAGATTCTTGTCACCCCCCTACCCAGTCAGCCCCCAGAGTCAGAGTCCAGTGCACAGACAGGGATCTGAAGGGCAGCCATTGCCAGGTGGAGAAACTGAGGCTCAGGGAAGTGAGGACTCGGGCACCCAGAAACTGCCAGAGGGGACCTGGGGCCCTCCCAGGGACGCCCTGGGCCAGCCAGAGAACCTCATGGCTTCAGGACCCTCCTCTGCCTTTTCCCAGCCGTGTGACCTTGAACAAGGCATGTTCCCTCTTTGGGCCTCGGTTTCCCTACAATGGGAGTGACAGTCCTGCCATGGTCAAAGAACACACACAGAAATGTAAAGATACAGGCGTAGACAGTAAAAACGATGATGATATCATTATCATCTGAACCTCACAGTACTAACCTGTTTTTAATTTACCCTTAAATTTGCCCATAAAAGGTATTATGAGCTAGAAAATAATAATAGTCATTTCCATTTTTTGAGCAGTTTCTCTGTGCAGAGCACCATGCTAAGCACATTCCAAAAGCCGACTTAGAGGTCGGCAAACTACAGCCCAGGGTCAAATCTGGTCTGCCACCTGACATTTGGGTTTTGGAATGTTTTTGCAGCCTGTGAGCTAAGAATGTTGGGGTTTGAGGTGGGGGGGGTTTCTTTTTTACATTTGTTAATGGTTGGAAAAATTAAAAGACTATTTTATGTCAAATGAAAATTATATGGGACAGGCATGTTGGCTCACACCTGTAATCCTAGCACTCTGGGAGGCTGAGGCAAGAGGATCGCTTGGGGTCAGGAGTTCGAGACCAGCCTGAGCAAGATTGAGACCCCCCGTGCCTACTAAAAATGGAAAAATTACCCAGGCATGAGTCCCAGCTACTTGGGAGGCTGAGGCAGGAGGATGATTTGAGCCCAGGAGTTTGAGGTTGCTCTGAGCCAGGCTGACACATGGCAGTCTAGCCAGACAGAGCAAGACTCTGTCTCCAAAAAAAAAAAAAATTTATATTCAAATTTCAGTTTCCATAAATAAATTTTTGTCAGAACTCAGCCACACCCATTCGTTTGCACATTGTCTGTGGCTGCTTTTGCATGACAAGGGCAGGCCTAGGTACTTACGTAGAGACTTTATGGCCTGTGAAATCCAAATTATTTACCATCTGACCGTTTACAGAAAAGGTTCGCTTACTCCTGCACTGACTCCACTCACTGAGTGGTCAAAATTACCCACATTTTACAGATGAGAAAAACTGAGGCTCAGAGAGAAGAGGTGATTTGAGCAAGGTCTCGCAGCTGGGAGGTGGTGTTGCTGGGGTCTGAACACTGGGGAGAAAACACTAAACCTTCGATTCCATTTCCAGAGATCAATCTTTAGGATCTTCCAGAGAGATTGTGGGACCAGACTCGTGTCAGACCACCTGTTGGAAAAACGAACCCAGCACTACTGGCTGAGGGTCTTCAGATACAAAATAAGGACAGAGGAAAGGAGCTGTCAAGTGTGTCCTCCCTCCTGCCCTCCCTGGAGCTCTCTGATGTCACCGAGATGACCCTGGGACAGCCCTGCAGGTGCAGACGCCCGTGTGGCAGCATCAAGACAGTGGTGTGGTGGGGACAGCAGGCTCCGGTTGAAGGCCGCTTGGCCACTTCCTAGCTGCGTGACCTTAGACAAGCCGGCTCACCTCTTGGGCCTCAGTTTCCTCGCCTGTCAAATGGGAATAGGGACAGTAAACTGTCCCCGGTGGTTTCGAGGCGTCAATCAGCTAGCAAGACAACACGTTTAGCAGTGTTTGGTCCTTGGCAAGCACCATGGATATTGCCACCGCCATCATCATCGTCATCATCACCATCACCATCATCATCACCATCATCAAGCAGTGTGGCTTATGGGGGCGTGGCTTCCTGCCTCCACTGTGCCCAGGAGCAGCAGACTCTGGGGACAGCCCAGCTTCCTGCGCCTCCCCAAGGAGGCCCCACATGCAGGACCTCTCAGCCAAGAAGCACAAACAATGCCCCAAACAGGCCGGGAATCCCAGGCCACCCCTCCCCAGACTCCGGCCCCCCGCCCAGCCTTCCAGGAGCCCCATTTAGGGGCACAGGCTCCCCCAGGGCATAAGAAGAAAAGGGGGCCCCTCTCCCACAGCTGCTGCCGTTGCCAGCCCCCCCGAGGCCCCCGGGAGGTCTGGAGCTGCTCTGAAAGGCGACCGGGCGCCAGGGGGTTCATTCAGCTGTTTTCGGGTGGCTCCGATGAGTTCATTTTACCGCGGCGGAATATTAAGCAGCTCCCGGGGAAACAGATGCCGGGCTTGGATTTCAGAACGCGGGAGGAAGGGAGGCGCAGGCCAGCGAGGGGAGGATTCAAGTCCTGCCGCAGGCCGCTCCGGCCTCCCCAGGCTCAGCTGGGCCTGCACTGCCCCGCGGCAACCGGTGACACAGCACAGGCTGCCACCTCGCACGCCCCACTCAACTAGTCCTCAAAGCCGCCCCAGGAGGTAGGAACTCGCTGCACCCATTTTATGGGTGAGCAGCAAGTGATGGACTCGCTCATGGTACAAAGAGAGAGAGGGCCTGGGTGGCCCCAAAACATCCTCTTGATCCTTTTCTTTACAGGACTATGTCTCACCAACCCCGCAGTGCCCCTGGGGGCGAGAGGGGGACACGGAGCAAACAGAGCCCCGGACAGACCTGCAGCCGCTGAGCGCTGCGTCTCCCGGGTGCTCAGGTGTCCCCGGCTCTGCAGAGAAACAGCCCCACTTTCTACTATTCTAGCAACAATCTCTGAGGTCGCAGCAGCCTTCTCGGAGGCTGCAAAACACGCCTGGGCATGTCACTTCCTCTAAGCCTCACTGAAGCTTCCCCATTCCACATGGGGAAACAGAGGCCTGGCCGGCAGGGTGGATGCCAAGGCCACTGCCCAAGGTCACCCCCCCAAAACCGACCCAAGAAGCGAGCATTTCCTCCCTCCCACGGAGAGCACAGAGAGGTGGGGTGACTTGCCCAGAGCCACACAGCCCCAGGTTGGAGGCCTACCCCGTGGGGCCGGCTGGGGCAGAGCCTCCTGTTTCCGGCTCCCACTGGGAGCCCCCGGCTGTCCACAAGGCACTGGTCATAACACAGGGCTTCTTTCTGCAGGGACTTCACTGCACCTATGTTTTTTTTTCTTCCACTATTAGTAATAAATAACAATCCCAGCAGCCAATGTTGCGAAGCTCACCCGGTGGGAGTCGCTGGTGATGAGGCTTCCTGCGTACAGGCGGGTTTAGTGACCACAAAGCCCCCTGGGGCTGGCACGGCCACCGTCCTTGCTGCCCAGAAGGAGGAGACCGAGGCACGGCAATAACAACATTCGTGACAATTCCACAGGGCCCCAGGGGCTGGGGCAGTTCTGCCAGGTACCGAGCTGGGCCACTGGTAGACCAAACCCCATGTCGCCTTGCCACCCCTGCCCAGGTGCACCCTCTCCTGAGCCTACTTCATAAATATCCGTGTCACATTGCCCTTGGGTGACGGAGGCCTGGTGGTTGGGAGGCAGGCGCTTTGTACTCTTTTTCCTGCTTCCACAGACTGGCAGTGTCCCCATGCTGGGGGGCAGCCTGGCCCAGTGGGCAGAAAGAATGGGAGGCAGATCGGGCTTTACCTTCCTCATCTGTAAAATGGGTCCATAGCAGTAGCTGCTTAGCAGGGGTGGAAGGATGCTGTGGGTGACCCAGAGAAGGCTCCAGCATGTGTCCAGCTCTCCAGACTGGCCCCCTGCCCTTTTAATGGCTACAGAATGACGTAAGCAGCCCAAATTCCATGTGTGACTCAGACTTCTCCTCTTACCAGACTCCAGGAATAGGAGGTTGGGGGTGGGGGGGTCTTGGTATGCAGGAATTGAGGGTTCAGAACTAGGAACATGGGGCCCCAATTCCAGCCCTACCTGTTACCACCCCTACCACATCAACACACCTCCTGGGCCTCAGTTTCCCCATCTGTAAACTGGGATGTCTCCTGGGATGCTGGCAGGGTTAAAGCAGTGAGCATGGCCGTGGCCGGGCCCGCCCCACGCGACTGCATCCCAACGGGCGGCATCTCGACCCTGATCCTAACACACCGTAGGTACTCAGTTCTGCTCAGGACGAGCTGCCAGGACCGAAAATCCAACTCGACACTCTTCTAAGTGACGCCGCTGTGACTACCCTCTTTCCACCGCACAAGTGACTTTTGGCTTAAAATCCTCAAAAAGGAGTCCAGGTGCCAACGCACCCCGCTCCAAGCCAGCGAAGAGAGTGAAGAGAAGTGCCCGGAGTCCCTGCAGCCACAGGCAGGGCCGGGTTCCAAAGGGTTAAGCGCAGCCCTGCCGTCTCCGGGTGGCACAGACGGCAGCTGAGGCTGCTCCCCGGCCCTGCTGCCTGGAGCCTGACCTCTGACATTTCCACTCCCAGCCGCGCTTGCGTTCAAAAAAGGGAAGGAAAAAAAAAATGTAACCATCACACAAACAGGTCGGAGGAGGGAGGGGGGCTACAAGGAAGGAGTGGGGGGCGTCAGATTTCCTTTAGCAGAGTTCAGTTCATCCAGAAAAATATATATACATATATTTTTTTTTAAAAAAAGATCTAGAAGGGAGCCAGCAGGGGGAACGGGAGAATTCAAAGGTGGCAGACAAGTTCTCCAGAATCACCGGGCACCACTAAATTTTCTGATTAATTAACCCTGAAAGGGGCCTCTCTCCCAGCCCCGTCCTGGGGGAGGCTCTGGCTGGGAGAGTCTGCAGCCCGGGGCGGCCTCTCCGGGGGGATTCACAGAGAGGTCCCCGGGGGAGCTCAATCCCATCTCGAGGACGCGCTGCAGCCAAAGCCAAGGACGATAAGGAATTTATCAAATGAGATTTACACAGGGAAACCCTAATTAAGAGGTTAGTCTCCGGTTTAATTGCCTTCCAACCTAGGCGGGCAGGCCCGGGCAGATGGATTTGCAGCCTGACCTCATTATAAAATCATCATCACCAAACAGAATACAGAGTGGAATCCAAAGTCTGCCACGGGGCTAAGAAGGCAGGGGGACTGGCCCGACCTGGAAACTGCGGGTCACTGCGGCTGCCATCCTTCCCTCCGCCACCCCTCGTTTGGACATGCGGTGGCTCTGGGCTCCCCACTCCTCCAACCCGTGTCCCCTGGAGGCTGGCACGCCAGAGTATAAATTGGAAGCACGCACGCCCCTCCGCCCGGGGTGGACGCCGCATACCAGACAAAACGACTGCAGGCCTGGTCATCTGGGGTTAAGAACGGTTTTTGTTTTTGGCAGGGAATGTGGAAGAGCCCAAAGGAACCAGCCCGGGATGATTGTCCCAGGAACGAAACAGAGAGAGAAAAAGGAGGAAGGGGAGGCGGCGGGGGACTGGGGGTGGGGGGGGGACAGGGCGAACACCTGGGGAACCACAGCCGGAGATACTTTTCTGTCCCCCAGGGACAAAGTTTTTGCACCGGCCTTTAAAACGCAAGAGGGGAGATGGATACACCCTCCTCCCGACACCCAACCCCCTCCGCCACCCCATCTCTGCCGGGTAAAACGGTATATGAATGCTGGAGGCGGAGAATCGAAAGAGATTTCTTCCAAAAAGCGAAAGCGAGGAGAAACCTCCGGCCAAACAGGCGTGCGTGTCACGGATCTGGGGAGAGACAAACACAGGCGAGAAGAAAAGTGCTAGAGGGGATGTCCCTTCCCCAGCCGGTCACCCCGGCGCTGCCGGCCAGGCACAGCTTTCAAGGGGGCACGTGGTTTGTCTCATAACTGCCCACGAGGAACACATCACCCTGCGTCTACAGACTGGAAGGTGTGATTCATATACGCTTTTAAGTATTATTAGCACGGCTGCCGTGATTGTCAGGAAGGTTTCGTCACGCCAGCCAGGGGCTGATTTGCCAAGCCCTCCACAAACAGGGACTCCAAGAAGTGGGTGCAGAGAGGCAGGGTATTCCGAACTCTCAGGAGTTCCAGAAAAGGCACGATTTGTGTCTCCGGTTCATTTTCTCCCTGACTTACGTTCTCAAACACCTCGCTGTCTGGGGGATTCCTGCCCTCTGCAGTGGCCACTGTCTCTGCCTTGCACGACATCTGAGACCACCCTCCACAGCTCTGCAGGCAGATCTGCCACTGCCCACCGGGGACCGAGCCATCCCGGAGGGGACGCCCACTCCTCCACTCCACGCGGCCGTCACTGCCTCCCCGCAGAGGTTCCCGGCTCCTCCCACCCCGGAGGAGGAAGCATCTGGATTCATGCCAAGGTTTAGTGACGTCTTTGATGTGCCAGACGCCGGGCTGAGTGCTTTTCATTATCTCCCCTAATCCTCGCTACAACCCTGTTTAACCCAAAAGGTAGATGAGGAAACTGAGGCTCGGGGTGGGGAAGGGGTCGGTCCAACAGGAGGCTGCAGGCCTGGCTCTGTGCACATCATCCTCTCCGAGGTCCGGGACATAAAATCCACCCCCAGTGGCCAGTGGTCAGGTGACTCATGGAGGACACGCCGGCATCCTCTGTGGTCCAGCAGGCCCTGCCTCGCTCAGATGGGACGGTGTCGGTGCCCAGGCCACAGCGGCTCAGGCAAGCACAGCCCATGGCAGGAGAGGCGGGCAAGGACCAGTGTTGGGGATGAGGGTGGGGAGAGGGGCTGGGACGTGGGGGACCCCCTTCCTTCCCTCCTCACCCCTGCAGAGATAGGGTGGGGATTCTCGACTCTGGACCAGCCCCATCCCAGCCCCCCTGGAGCAAACCCCCATCGTCCCTCCTACGTCCCAGGGGCCAAAGACAGCTGGGTGTCAGGATGGCCACGCTCAGCGCCGTCACTGGGCAGGGAACACACGCCCCAGGCCTGATACCAGGACAGAAGGTGTTCCTGCGACAAAGCCCCTGTGCTCCCTGGCACACAGAAGGTTCCAGAAGGTTCCTGATACACAGGCAGATGCTCCCGGCTCCCTGGGGTCCTCTGAGATACCAGAATTGAGCCACGGAACAGACACATGGCTAAGGGTCGGCAAGGGGGCCTTGCCCCCGTCACACCAAGTCCCCTCCCGGCCCCCAGGCCTGGGGCTCTGACTGCTGCCCCTTCCTCCGTGGGAAGCAAACGGTGAAGACTTGAGTAGCTGATGGCAGGACCTGGCAACCGCCGGAGGACGCAAGACCCAGAGTCGGCTTTTATCTCCAGCCTCTTTTGGGGGGGAATATGCTTCCCGTCTCCATCTCCTTAGTGGTTCTGGGCACAGGTTCAGAAAGGCCCAGGTATGAGTCCACACTGTGCTCCCTCCCAGCTGCGCTACCTGGGGCAGGTCACTTTACCTCTCTGAGCCTCAGTTTTCTCATCTGTAAAACAGGGCCTGATGGGTGCCCACTAACCGCAGCCTGTTACGATTCCTTTGCCACCCAGAGAGCTGGGGAGGCGTGCAAAGGAAAAGCTTCCAGAAAGTGGACGCCAGGCCTGGGTCACGCAGGGCCCAGCCCTCCATGCCTCCTCGGGCTGGCCCCAGCTGGGCCTGTGCTTTCCTGTCAGCGTGACCTCTGCCAGGCTGGAGAACAATGCCTGGAGAAAGAAGGAAACAGAGTCTCCCTGGACCAGGACATAAATCCCGGCCTGCCCGGCTCAGGGAGAGGACACACAGCCCCCATGTCCCCCGCCACCTGTGGCAGGCTGAGTCCTTGCCTTGGGGCCTGGGGGTAGGGTGGCCTAATCTGCCTCACCTCTGACCTGGGTGCCCCCAGGGCGTAAGGGAAGGGAAACAGACACTTGCTCAGATCCCCTTGGCTCAGGTGAAGCCCTGTTAATTGAACATCTACTATGTGCCGTCAGCCCCACTCCTCCCGTGCTCACCACCCTCCCCTGCGCCCCCACCACCCCTGTCACTCTTAGAATAAAATCCAAACTGTCGGTCTGACAGCGCCTGCGAGCCCGGACCAGCCTCTCCCTCTCCCCGGCCGCCTCCTTGTTCCTGGAACAGACCCGCTCAGTCCTGCCTCGGGGATCCCGCACTTCCTGTGCCCCCACCCAACACCCTTCTTGCAGAGCCTGACGCGGCAGGGCCGTGGGAGCCCAGAGTTACATATTCAGGAATTTTGCAATCCGCTACGCTGACCGCGGACATCACTTTGGTAGCCTGAAATCCACCGGGCCGTGGTGAACGTATTTACACCACGGGAATCAGCAGACGCCACGCTTTCCTTTCCTCCCTCAAAGAGCCGGGTGCTGAAGAGTCACCAGGACACCCCCGCTGGCTCCTCCTCACCGTCCAGGGGGTCCCTCTTCCCCGTAACCACCTCACGGAGACCTTCCTGGTGGCCCAGTCTAGAAACCCTCACGCACACCCCCTTCTAATTCTCTGCGTTTTTCTTGTTAGCTGCTTGTCTGTCTGTCTGTCCCGGCACCTAGAACAGAGTCACCACGTGGCAAAGTGGCTTGATAGTGTTTGTTGAATGAATAAATATGCCAGGACGTTTGAATTCAGGCTTTGCTACCATGTGTGGGGCATCATTTTGAACCTCACCTTGATCACTCACTGTGGTCAGGGTTCTCAACCTCGGCACTGTTGACAATTCGGGCTGGACCCGTCTTTGCTGGGGAGGACAGCAGTGGGGGCTGACCTGTGTCCTGCAGGATGCTGAGCACCAGCCCTCACCTCTGCCCATCAGAAGCCGGTAGCATCCTCTGCCCTGCAGTCGTGACAACCAAAGCCGTCTAGACGTGGCCAAGTACCCCCTGGGGAGCACCACCATCACACCTGGGTGAGGACCACTGCCACCGCCCCATGAGAACTGTGTTGCTTCCCCCAGACTGCAGCCCACAGCACTAAGGCTTGGGGAGGAGCTGCAACGTGGCCAGGGGTCCCGCACGGGAGCAGAGGATGCCTCCCCCCAGAGCCAACCTGCCCGCTGTGCATGCCCCCCAGCAACCCTCTGAGAGGGTCCCAGCCATCGCATCTGCCTTACAGGCAAGGAAACTGAGGCTCAGGGAAGTAGATCCCCTGCCCAAGGTCACACAGCATGCAAGTGGCAGAGCCGGGATTCAAACTCAGCTTGTCTGACTCCTACACCCCCGACTCTCACCCAGGCCAGTCTCTCTCTCTCTCTCTCTCTGGCTCTTACTGTCTCAGCCCAAGCCTACCAGGTTCCCGAGGCCCCACCCGAGATGCCAGACGCAGGTGTTTGATTTTTCTCTCACCAGGCCCCCCAGCCTGTCTATGGCTGACTCGGGCTCCCGGCAAAGTGCTCTGAGCCAGGGACCGGCTCATCTCATGAGCTCCTTCAGCAAGAAGGCTGACCATTGCGCATGCATATCAGGGACTGTTTCTTAGGAGCACAGGGAGAGCCGTCGGGCAGAAAAGAATACCTCGGCGCGACCGTCCCGCTGCTAGTGACCGCACCTGATCATGCCAGCTGTGGCCAGCCCCCCGACATCTGCACAGGGCCTAGCTGCCCCAAACAGGTAGCAGGTCTGCACAGGTAGCAGCCCCTACTCGCCACGGCCACACACTGGTCCAATAGTGAGACCTTAAATTGCTGTTGCAGGGGCGGCAGGTTCCAGCCTGGCCCCTCCTCAACACACTGTAACATTTTCTGAGCAAGTCCCTGGTGCCAGACTCAGCGCTGAGTGTCTGAAGTACAGCCTGGCGTGGTTCTCCTCCAGCCCACGCCATTCATTAGCCTCTCTGTGCCTGTTTCCTCATCCCTAAGATGGGATAAATAATAGCAGCAATGTCATCGTGCACTTTGTAGATTCATATGAACCACGTGGCATACAGTAGGTGATCAATAAAAGCTAGTGCTGGCATAATACTTCCTCTGTGTCAGGCAGGCTTCTGAGTATCAACTCATCCACACATTAACTCATTGAATCCTCCTAGCCCCAGGAGGTAGGAACTATTATTATCTTCTTTCACTGATGAGCAAATGAAAGCACAGAGAGGTTAAGTAAACTGCCCAAGGTCACACAGCTATGAAGTGGACTTACTGGGGTTTGAACCCAGACAGTCTGGCTCCAGAGCCTGTGCTCTCAACCACGCGATCGCAGTGCTAACTAAAATCATCCTATTTATTCCTCACAATACTTCTATGAGATAAGCACTATTTCTTTCTTCTTCAATTCTATCAGTGAGGAAACCAAGCTGGGAGCACTGAAGCGGCTTGTCTAAGGCCACACAGTTCAGAAGAGTCAAAGGGCCTGAAATGCAGACCACTCAGCTGGTGGGATATAGTGCTGCTGTGGCTTCCCCAAGGTCAAGAATCATTTCCTTTAGCCAGGTGTGGTGGCGCCTGTAGTCCCAGCTACTCGGGAGGCTGAGGCAGGAGGATCGC
Organism: Lepilemur ruficaudatus; assembly: GCA_963574885.1. Lineage (NCBI taxonomy): Eukaryota > Metazoa > Chordata > Mammalia > Primates > Lepilemuridae > Lepilemur > Lepilemur ruficaudatus. The sequence goes on from CAUYRT010066389.1 coordinate 68,008, forward strand.
TTTAGCCCAGGAGTTTGAGGTTGCTGTGAGCTGTGATGACGCCAGCGCGCTCTAGCCCTGGACAACTGAGTGAGACCTTGTCTTAAAAAAAGTCATTTCCTGCACAATATCCACCTTGAAACCAGTGCTGCTGGCATCAGAGGATGGATGTCGTGGTGTTTTCTAAAAAGGTTTGCAAACTTCTGGCTCACGAAGACCCAACTCTGGTCTGTGCAAGGATTAGCCAGGCAAAATCGGATCCTAGCTCCCAGGTGAGGGGTCAAGGGGCAGGAAGGGAAGGCAAGGGTCATCTATAGTCCGGCCCTCGCTCTATGCCTGTGCTGTGTGACCTTGGCCAAGTTGCCTGCCCTCTCTGGGCCTTAGTTCTCTCAGCTAGAAAATGTTGTAGGGGGAAGGGGCACAAAAATGATAGGTCTTTCCCACTCTAGAATTTTACCTAAACTTTCACCTTAGCACCGTACTAACAGTGAAAACTGCCAACATGTGTCTTAGGACGTTCTTCTACCACAACATGACGGTGTCCACTGCCGTCAAGTCTGGACACCTGAGCCACCAAGGCAAGGCCACCAAATACCTCCACGTACACACAGCCGGGCAGGGAAAACTGGGTCCACAGCCGGTGCAACAAGCTCTCAAAGACTTTCCACGACGATGCCGCCGCAAGCCTCTGCCACTCTGCATGAAGTCAACCTTCTAAGAAGTTCCGAATTTCCACTCCTCCCGAAATGCCCACGTAGGCCCCGGCGGAGAGCTGGCCCACAGAACTGCCCCTTGGGGGTCACTCGGGGGTTGAAAGCAGCCCCTTGCCCAGCTGTCACGTGAAGGGGAGCAGGACAGGGGCACGTGGGGCTCCCTTGCAGAGACGGGGGGGGAGGGGCGCAGCCCGCAGGGCATCCCGGGAATTCCCTGAGCCTCCCTCAACAGCCAGGCCAAGGCCAGGGCCGATCTCGAACGGCTCAAACTTCAGGACCCATTTCTCTATTTGTTGAAACCACTAAACACCCCCAAACTTACCCCACGACCAAGGAGGGGGCCCCGAGGTGGGAACCCAGCCCTCTCCCTGTTTTCAGCCTCCACGTGGACAGCCCAGGGACAGGACCGCCATCGCTGTCCACAGCACGTACTAACTTCAAAAATCTCGGATGCGGAGTAGGGAGGGAAGGGGTCTCTGCTGGAAACTGGGACGCCGGTTTTTGTCGGCTTAAAAACAGATCAATTTTACTCTGAAGTTTAAAATGAAACATGCTCGTGTTTGGGAAAAGAATTTCATTAGGGGAAAAATATAATATAAAAATACCCATTTAGAAAGAATGTGCTATTAATTCTTAGCACTCTATGCAGAAGGGAAAATTGCATTTTTATCTAAATGGTTTTTCTGCATAAGCCATTTACAATTTTCTTCGCCTCTCTGCAACAGGCCCTGCTACCATTAGCACTGGGACAAGCAGGCTCAAGGCTGAAGTTGCCCTGAAACACATTTAACACACAGCCTCTGAAAACCTATTCCAACAGGGACCTCAGCAAACGGTCCGGCATTCCTTTTCTTAAGGAAGAAATAAATATTGCTAGGGCTGGGGGTGGGGGGAGAGATTGGGAGTGGTGTATGCTGATGAGGGAGGAAGGGACAAGATGGTTTAAGTTAAAAACAAATGCTCCACGTCCCTTTAGCCAGCTGTAAAATTGCAACCATTTTTTTTGGGGGGGTGGGGGGCGGTTGTGTAATTGCAACCATTTCACTGCCTGCATGCACACGGACGTGCACTGGTACACACACACGTACACACACGCACGCACACGCACGCACACAGGCTTCCATCAAACAAGCAAAGAAGGAAAGGATGAAACTCGGGCCACGAAAACAAACTATTTTTAAACGCTAAAGCAAACACACCAAGATAGCAATACCGCTATTTTCCCATTAAACCAAGTTGCTCTCCGTTTGAAAAGCGAGAGTAATCTAAACAGTCCTGCCACACAAACTGCACGGAGTCTGGGTGTCGTGGCCTCCACCGTTGCTAACAACGGAAACCCCCTCCCTCCGTGGAGAAGCAGGATCACAGGCGGGGACTCGGCTCGGCCACTTGGCCACGTCCGGCCACGCCGCCCCGCCTGCGTCCTCCCCTGTGACATTTCACGCCTGGACGCCACGTCGTCTCAGACTCCAAAACGCAAGACTTTTTCCTTATTGCAAAAAGTTTTTTTTTTTTTTTTTTTGAAGTCTTCCAGCTCTTTCTCCCTTGGATGCTCAAAATAACCACGTACTTATTACCAAATGTTGGGGAGCTAAATTAGTTCATTAAGGAAACGCAGGGGCTGTGATGGGCCCCGAGGGTGGGGGCTCCTGCGATTTCACTGCCAGGAGCCGGGACACCGCCGGCCGCTGTCTTCCGGCATCGCCTGGCCCGTAAATTCTTCCTTTAAAACCAGGAGTCCAGAAGTGTCATAATTATAGCTGATACAGGTAACAGGTGTGTCCCCCTGCCCCTCCCAGCCCCCAGCATGGTCACCCAGAGGAGCTCCGGAAGATTTAGTGGTCTGGCCTGGGGTGTCATAATTACCGGAAACGACTCTGGTTTTAAGGGTTAGATAAAGACCCTTTCCAAATTTAAGGCCAGACACCAGTGTCCATTAGACTTTAACGGGCCCACATAAAAAAAGAAATTGTATCCTCATCTCTCCAAATGCCCGTTTCCCCAGCGTCTCCAGTTCATCTCAGGCTGGCTCAGTGCCGAAAAATCCTCCGTCCAGCCCTCACTCTGCAGAGGCAGGGCCTCAGTGGGGACCAACGTGCGAGGAATCCAGCAAATGGAGGCTGGGGGTGCTGGGGACACCATTTGCTCCAAAAGCGTGACAGTCAAAGCCTGGATTTTTGGTTGGTTTTTTTTTTTTTAAGTGCAATTTTAACCCATCATCTGGATGCAGAGAAACGGGCGAGCTATGGGGAGTCCAGAGAGGGAGAGCAGGGGCGCCCACCCCGCAAAGCCGGGCTGACGCGCTCACACCGTCAAAGTGACACGCGCTCCCCTCGGCACTGGGAAAGGCCAGGGCTGCAGGCTGTGTTGCTTTTGTTTTTCCTTTTCCCAGCTTTCGGGACTTATGCTTACTTTTTCTTCCTTCTTTGGAAGTCAAACCATGCATTTCTTAAAAGTCACACACACACACACACACACACACACACACACGCCACCATTTGTCAAGGCAGCAGAACGGAAGGTGCAAAGAGCTTTAACATCCCTAACTGTCCTCCGCCCAAGTGCGGAGACCTCTGGCCCGAGAAGGTGCTCGGCTCCCAGCCGGTTAAGAATTAGCGCTCGGACGCTCTCCTGGGGCCCAGAACTGAGGCATGAGAGGGAAGCCTGTGTTCTCTGGCCGTCGCCAGGGCTCTGGGAGCCTGGGTTTGCTGGACGTCTGGGCTTTTCATCCCTCTCCCTGACACGTGATGGTGCAGGCGCCGCCCGCCTTCTCTTCCTGTCCCAGGGAGGTGGTGGGAACCTAGACTGGCAGGCATTACCCTGTGCCGGACGATGGGCCCCTTCTCAGACACACGCACACACACACGCACAGACGCACACGCAGGCACACGGATGCGCACGCACGCACAATTCTAATCCCAGCAAAATGATTCACGTGCACTGAGCACAAAATAAATGCTTATTAACTAACCTGACCCAAAATAGTGAAATGTACAAGTACATTAACGATGCCTCTCCTGGAGCCCTAACAGGATTACAAATTCGGCAAAAATTGACCACATGGAGATCAATATTCGTCTACTGCAAAGTGAACGGGGCCAAAACTTCGTACGAGCTTCTTCTTGGGGGAAAAGAATTATTTTTTCATTTCTCCTTAAGATGTCCTGGGCCCGTGTGTCTATGTGTGCGTGTGCCAGGAACGGGCAAAAGGCATCCAAACCTTTAACGCCCAGACAATTTAGAAGTAGTTGCAGCATAAGGATCGTGAAATTGCTCCTGCTTTTAAAAGCCAAATTTTGATCCTAGCCTCCCTTCCCTCAAATACTAAACAACCACCAAAGTTACCTTGGTAGGGGACAAAAAGGGCCAATGTGTCTTTAGCCAATTAGGTCTCTCCATAAAAGCACTAAGGCTCCTGAAGGCTGGACCCTCGGTCCCCTGAAAGGGACGAAGAGGAGACTGTCATTTCTCCAACTCCTTTCCACATTCGGCTTTTCTCGGGTCGGGGAAATCTTCCTCTTGCTGAATTTGTCACTGACTTTGGTCCCCTTCTTGCCTACCATTCAGAAAAAGGGAAAAAACATACACCACGTGGGAGGGCATCTTGGGGCGCACTTGTGTTTCCAGGCAGGGGGACCTGCCTGCAGCGGCTGCGGAGGCCAAGATTATGCCAGAAGGGGCTGGGGCTGGGAGGGGAGCCGCCGTGGCCACCGTATGGGGTCACCAGGGTAAAGGTCACTCCCTTTTCCCACCCCTACCCCCATCGTCCCTCTTTTACGGAAAGGTCTGGGCCTCGATCCCTCCCAGGAGCTGGCCACAGGCACGTTGTAGGGGCTCTCGCCCAGGGCATGTCTGGGACTTTATCCCGCCATGAGCCTGCCCCAGCCATTGCCCAAACAGAAATCAGCCCTGATTGCTCACAGACCCACGATGCTGCTGCCCAGTGCCCAGATGGGTCCTTGGTGTCTACTTCCCTCCTACGTTTTCGGTGACAGGGCAGCCCCCGGTCCAGTCGGGAAAGCCCACCAGGCACTCTCTGTCCTTTGCGATCCCCTAAGCAACTCACACACCCCCAGCCTTGCCCGGGAGGCGGTGTTATAAATGACTTCCGCATTCGTAAATTATTTTCCACTCCTGAACCCCGAGAGCTGGTAAATAACATGTCAATTCATTGCATACATTTCCCCAAGCCCCAGCCATCCCTCTACCACAGCCCTCACCCCAAGAAAATGAACTGCACCCCAATTTCTATCCAGTCTTCCTAACTGCGGGGTGTTTCTCTCTGTGTCTTCTGGAAAAGGGGATCGTCCACACCAGGAACTGGGTCCTAAAATTTTCCAGGCTTTTTCCAAACAGCCCATGAGGACAGGGGAGAACTAACTCACTTTTCAGGAAAAGTCTCAACCAACCCTGGCTTTCTCTGCAAGGCTGAGCTTTGGGGCTGTCAAAGCAGGATGGGTTTCCTGCAGCCTCCCCACCCCCTCTCTGATCACACGAGGGGCCCTCAGAAGTATTTTATTCCTGGTGGCCGTTGCCAATCATTTGACAGTGCTTGTGTTCCGAGACGCAAGGGCATCTGAACACACTGCTTCACAGTAACTGAAAAGGTCCCTATCTTTTTCTGACACCTCACCCTGCCCTGAATGACTAGACAAACAGGAAACAGTGCGTGCGTGTGTGCGCACGCATGTGTATGTGTGTGCGTGTGTGTGTGTGTGGAGGGGTTCACTCATTAACTGTCATCTCACATTCCAGGAGCTCCCAAATGCCACCAGAAAAACCAGCCAAGGCAGGCTAGGGCCCTCAACTTCTGGGCAGAGGGACCTCCCCAGCCACTCCGCGCAAAGCCAGGGACGTCAGAAAGGCCCGGAGCCCGCATCACGCCAGGGAAATTTTCACCTGAAGCTTTAAAATCAAATGAAAGCTTCGTGCCCCAGAACTCTTTCCATTCCTATCAGCACCAAGAAGGAAAAACTAATTTTAATGCCTCAACAATCGAACGCATCTGCGGGCCACTTGGCTCTCCCAAGACAGGCTGCTCCAAGAGAAAACAGAAGACACAGAACCCGAGGAGCGTCTTGGCACCAAAGTTTGTCCACATTTCCTCCAAAGGCGTCACAAGGACCGTCTACTTCTGAGGAGCTGTGGAGATGGTTTTTGACACATGCAGGAGAAATAAAAGACCTGGTTCTCTCCCCGGCGTCTTTAACGCACCAACTTTCCAAAGATCTTCGACAGCAGTGGGGCCCAAACAGGCCTCCCCCAAAGCATTTTCCAAGACACCTCACTTCACCCAAACTGAACAGTAGCACCAGTCAGTCTATCTGCAACCCAGAAAACCAGAGACCGACGGAAGAATCACTTTGGGCAAACACTTTGGGCAAGTCCAAGATTTTCCACGGAGGTCAAAGATGAGTGGCCAGGCCGAGACCTGGGCCCACGCAGCTGATTCCACGAGCTCTAAGGGAAAGTGGGCGACTCGAGTTCACCGGACTCTGAGCTTTGAAGATCAGAGCATAAAAACCTGCTTTCCCTCAACACTGTGAGTGTAAATTGGGATGTTTATTGGGTTTTTTTTTTTTCATTTCCTCCCTTTTTGGACATGTCCATTCCATGGGAGATGTTCCTTCTGGGACCTTCGAAGAGAGCCAGCAAGTTATCGTGAAGAGGCTAAGGCCTCCAAGCTATTACGTTCAACTGCCTAGTGTTTAAAGGGCATCTGGGTCCCCACGACGATGTATAAATCGTGACGGGATACGCACGTGCTCGCTGTAAAGTTCTCTCTGGTCCGGCTTCACAAGGAAGCAGTTGGTGATGAAAACTGACCAGCTTTCTCAGCCAACCAGGAGAAGGAGAATTCGGGCAACAATGAACACCCCTCCCCCTCCATAGGTACCAAGGGTGCCTCAAATATGGCCGTGTCGGGCCAAAACTTCTCGGGGACCTGAAACAGACCCCTGGAGGTCAAGATTCGGGGAAACCCGTGGCTGCTTCCCCCCGCCCGTGGTGCCCCTTCCCTCGGGGCAGACGCTGTGTTGGGAGCAGACACTCCATTTGCTTCCCGAACCTCGCAGGCTGTTGATTAACATGCAGACCAGCAAACAAAGCAGGTCTCGGCATCCTATAATAATTACACCCTGAGAAAGTGATGTCTTTCAAATGTCCCTCCCCACTCAGGCAAATGAAACCTAACCCCGCTTTTCGAACCCGGTCACAAAATGAGTCTGGAGCTTTTGCCCATGGAGGTGCGCACCCCACAACAAGGTACCTTCCCAGCCACGCTCTACAAAGCAACGGATTGCTCCGGTGAGGCCGAGCGTGGGACGCCGGCTGCCATGTCATTAGAAGATGGCAGGAAAGGATCGGGGCCACCTTTGTGCTGGGGAGACCCGTCCAGCAAAATGTGCCCGGGCCCCAGAACCATCTCTTCCTTGGGGTCCTGTTCTCGGGACCCTGGGTGGCATTGAGCTGGGGACTCCGGCTGAGCTGTTGTGCCTCGGGACACAGAGGGACCCTGCAGGCAGGGCCGTGACTAATGCGAAAGCCCAGCATCGCCTCCACCACGTCGTTGGTACCAAAAGATTACAATAAAGGAGTGGAATTTCCATAAATGAGAAGCAGCGTCCGCTTCCCACAACTGGCGGAATGGGGGGTGGGGGGGAGGCGCTGATGCAAAGACTCCTCTCCTGGCAGGAAGCTGGTGTCAGCCGAACTCAGCCAGAGAGGCACCTCCACGCAGGCTCACGCTCACGCACGGAGCCCAGCGAGGGGCCACGCGCGTCCGCTCCCGAAATACCCCGGATCAAAGTCACCCACGGCCCGGGAGGCCCCGAGAGGCCGAGATTTCGTAATTAGGATCTTCAAAATCCTCCCTCTATTTTTAGGACTGGAGCTCATTCAGTCCTTTGCAGACTCAGAACCTGTCAGCTCAGGCCATTGAGACTGAGGGGTTAGCTCCTTTCCCCACTCGCCTTGGGAAAGCAGATTAAGGGGTACTGGGGGAGCGACTCCAGATTTGATGGAAATACACTGGGCCATGCATATGTATACGAGCATGTGCTGGGGCGGGGGAGGGGGCCCTTCACACGCCGAGTTGCAAGGGGCCCTGCTTTCCTCCCCCGAGACACAGACCCAGACCCCTTCAGCTGGCTCCAGCGTGTGTGCGAGAAGTCAAGGAAACTTGAAAATTTTTCCTCCAAATGTCTCTCTTCTCAATCACGCACTCATGTATACATCAACAACTCCGCCACGAGCGATCGGATCCCACACTCAAATCTGTCCACCCAAGACGCACCTAAATATAGACAGCGTCCTAAAACAAACGCATTGCCAGCGAGTCACATCCTGGCTTGTGTCTAAATGGCGAGGCTGGACGGTTCCGGCCCCTCCAGACCCAAGACTCGGGGTAGAACAAGCAGGGCTCTGAGAGAAAAGGACAGATGGTGAACCCACTGGTTTCAGGGGTCCCCCATAAACCGAGGACCCCTCTGGCATGAGCAGATTTGACGTTTTTATGTTGCAATGCGCCTGGGAGGCCTCCTTGCTCTCACACACCCCCCAGACATTTGATCCTATTATATAAAGCTATAGCCTTTTAATCTCTAAAAATAACCAAACAGAGGTAAATACAGTATTCCTCACCAAGAGTGTTTATCGCCCAAATGCTCTCGGCAAAGCTGATCTCTCCCTGGGCGAAGAACACCATCCGACGTCACTGTCACTCAAGTGGAGACAAACAGGTCACAAGTGATTGTGCTAAATTTTCCAGCACAGAGTGACTTCAGGAGATCCCGTGCAATCCCAACGATGCCCTCAAGTTGGTCCTTCCACGGTGGGAAGACTTTTCCTCCTCTAATTTCACCTGGTCTTCCCAGACTGTTTATTAAAGATGTATATTTTATATCAACAGAGGGTATCCAATAACTTCTTGGCGAGAGCAGCCGTATTTTCAAAACCTATTAAGATTCTTTGTGGAAATTTAAATACCTCTGTCAGGCAAACAAAATCATATCGGGAATCATAGAATTTCATTGCTAGAAAGAGAAATTAGATTAACCAACCCTCACCCCTTTCCTAGAAACCTCAATAAAATAGAAGTACATTTCAACGGTCTCTTATTTCCGGTCTAAAGGGGCCTCGCAAGAAATCTAAATGAATTTATATTAAGGAAAGCTAAACCTGAGGAAAGCCCTTCAATCTACAAAAATTATACATATTTCTATATATGAATATAGAAGTCTATATCACCCAGTAGAAGGCAATGGCTATTTAAAATCAAAACAGCCAGAAAACTCCAGTGGCAGAAACCATGACAAGTTCAACACTGCTAAGCTTCAGCCCCTTAAAACATCCTTGTCCTTTATTAATATTTAGTAGAAATGGATAATTGCAGATGTGTGCTAGGTTGGGGTTTTATGTCGGGAGGCGGGCTAAGAAGACAGGTTTATTACAGCCATGAAATATTAAACAAGCAGCAAAGAACAGTAGTTGTATGTCGTGGTCTAGCCAGGGAGCAGGCAGGCCCCAACTTCAGCTGCACAAACGGGGCCCTATCTGTTTACATTACCCCTGATTAACACCTGCAAAGTTTTGGGTTACATCTTCCGGAGGCGCAAAAGTCACATGAAGGCATGCAACCCTCGCTGGGTGATTTCGCAGGGAAATAGGACTGCAAGGCTCCTTGCCTTCCCCAAACAAGTTTGAGTGAGCTTTAAAAATTCTCTCCACGGTATAAGGAGGAGGGGAAATGACTCAAAAAACAGGGCTTTGCTCTGAGGCTAGGACCTACCCCGGGCCGCCCCTCCCCACATCTGCCCCATGTCTAAAGAAATTCGACGTTCAAATCCTGCCAGCCTAGTATTTCTCAGCGTTGCTTCCTATGTTCCGACTGGAACACCGAGAGAAGCATGAAATTCCAAAAATTTCTTCCGCATCACTGTAAAAATATCAGACTTCCAAAAAGGGCAGGATTGAGTGCAGAGCGTATACCGAGACCGCTCCCATCCCAATGTGTGTGAAAGAGCATTTCTAGACCGGCCCCGGTTTTCAAGACAGAGAGCCACCAAGGGAAAGGAAGTTTGGCAAGGAGAAACTCACTACAGAACACAGTTAATGCAACTTTTGAAAATCGTCGGGGGCAGGAGCAGGGAAAACATACTTTTTCCAGCTTAGTATTTATTATCTATAATCTATCACTATTTCTCCTGCTCTCGTGGTTTTGAAATTCTTCCACAACCACACACCTATTACGAAGATAGGTGGATGATTTCGCAAACTATTTTTAGGTTTACGTAATCCTCCCTGATTTAAGAGATGTCTGAGTAGGCCCAAACTTAGGCTGGGTTTTTTTTTTTTTCTCTTTTCCATAACCTCACCCTTCCCCCACCCCAACTTTGTGCAAAAAGAGAGAGCGTCATGATCAGATGTAGGATTTCATTACATAAAAGTTGTTTGGTGGGTTGATTAAGAAGTGAAGGGAAGCATAATTTGGAGACGTTAGCTTTCCTGGTTTTTTAAAAAAAAAATCATAATCACATGTGATCCTAGCGTAGACTCTGAGAGAACTGCGACTGGAGAGTCAAGTCCCCTCCCCGCCCAAGGACATCCGAAAGCCCATAAGGCAATCTGGGCACGTCCCAGTGGCCGCACGCCTCGTGCAGTTCCGAAGACTTATTCGTTCCCTCCAATCCCAGCACAGATCATTTTGTTAAATACCGACGAGTATTTTGTCACTGGAGCGAAGAATTTCAGAAACGGTGTTAATATTTAATCACATTAGTACTGGCGTGTTTTACGGCGTGACAAAATAAAATATCATTACAAAAATGGGCTTTGCCTGGAAGGGGGGGGTAGGTGGGAAAAAAAGTGCTTGCCCGGGGTTGGAACGTACAGAGGGTATATTCAAGGCCATGGGTCACCACCGCTCATGGCTAAGGGGATCATGGGCATGATTTTTAAGGAAAAGCAGAAGGTGTTGCTTTCCATGTTTTTTTTTTTTTCTGACTGTATTTTGAAGTGGCACACTTCACTCTGATTTTCAGCCAGGGGACTCAGGGGCCTGAAGTGAGCTCTGTGTACCTATTTATACAACGTGTGCAGATGGAGCTGCAGGGTGTTATCATAATGAAAAGTTTAATCATCCTTATTTACTAGCAGTAAGGGAGCAGGAATCGGATGCAGATATCTTATAAAGCCTTAACTAGCAATCCCAAGGCTGCAGAAGCTTCGAGTGACCTCAATTCAGGGCTTTATCCAGGAAACTGTCCTTCCCACCTCACGAGTGGAAAACAAAGGAGGTCAAGTGGGTGTCCCTGCCAATGCCTATAAGGCAGCCAGTCCCACTGGTCCCTGAAGGAAGTCCCTGTCCTCCCCAGGGCAGGGGAGGGCCTCATTGACCTTACAGGGGAAATCAACCCAAAAGTGACTAGCGTCTGTTTCCAAAAAAACATTTTCGCTCCTCTGACAGTGATAATAAAACAAACAAAACATTTCTTTACTGACATTTCTTCATGCACAGCCGGGATCTTTCCCTGCCCCAAAGGAATGACTTGGAAGGGGATGGGGAGAGGACACTTACAAAAAAAAAAAAAAAACTCATTAAAACCGCCCTATACCCCTCCATCTAGTCTACTAAGGCTCTTGAAAAGACTCAAAGGTGAAGTGCTACTGGTTTTTCTTTATTAATTCTCTAAATCAGGTTTGGTTGTTTTTTTTTTTTTTTTAACTTTTCTCACCCCATTTTAGCCAATATGTTCTTAATTACTGGAGGGGAGGGGGAGAAGGGTGGAGGGGCAGCCGGGCCAGGCCAGGTAGAAGTGACAGGGGCTGAGATCTGTGCTAACCAGCTATCGATCCAGCCAGATCGAGATGTTGTGTACAAGAAAATAAAAGGGGGCGGGGGTGGGTGGGTGTTAGCAAGCAGGATGCTGTGTCCATTTTTAAAAGAAGGGGAAAAAAAGGGGGGGAGAAGAAGCTGAGGGTCCCAAACTAACCAATTTATGGCCTTGTCTGGGAGAGGGCTGCAGAATGCTGATGCTGGCGGCAGCGTCTGCTGTGCATGCTAAACACCCGGCTTCAAATGAGTGAGCGTGTCCCGGGCGTCCCGGGCTGGGCAGTAACCGCGGAACAAAGAGAAAGGCAGAGAGGCCGCATTCATGAATTAGAAAACCTAAGCGGGAAAAACTACCGGGGATGGGCGCTTTGAAAGCCCCGAGTTCTGAACCACTCAACTCCCGCCCTGCTCCCCTTCCTCTTCCTCCTGCCTCTCCCGGCCCCCCTCCCATTCTAAAACCGACCCTCACCTTAAATCCAGGGTCAAGAGATGGCAGGACGCCGGGAGAGAGAGGAAAGCGAAGGCAGAGGAGGAAAGAACATGAGAGAGGCCAAGAATCAGGAGGCACATTTTTAAAAAGACAGGGTTAAATCGCCACTGGCTCCATGGCAAGCAATATTCTGCCGGGTGAAAGCAAGGGAATTCAACCAGGGTTTAAAAGAAAAAGGTGGGAAGAAAAAAAAAATGATGTTCCCTGATTTTAAGAAGCCAGTGGCCATATATATATGTTTTTTAATAAAAAAGCTTCATTAAAATAAAATGGTATCTACTGCAGCCTCATCATCTTTAGGTGAAAAAGAATTGTTATTAGTTTAACTGGGATGGCAATGCATTTACTAACCCCACCCCTCCCACCTTAAAGGCCTCCAGGCGTGGTGGGAGGGGTGCTTAGAATGCAAAAGAGGTCTGGGACTGGACATCTGTCACCAAAGCCAAGGGAGATATTGACAAACGCGGGTCCTTTGTGTCTTAAGACTATATATCCATATCCCCGTACACAAATGATGTCCTGATGAGTGGTCTGGTCTCTGTCAGGCGAGCCCCACCCCAGCCCCCAAGCCTCCACCAAATGTCAAGGGGATGCACCCTGAAAAGGTGCCCTGCCTCCTACAACCCCCATAGGTCCCCACGTTTTCAGTGAAACTCTAATAGTTAAGAAGAGACAGAACAGCTATTCATTAGGAACAAATGTCAAATTAGGCGTTGCCTCCAAGTGATGCTGTGGGCACTGAGGCTGGGAACTTTTTCGCTAAAGATGCTGGCTCCTTACAGAACTCTGGGAACAAGGAAAAGGTGGGAAGGCATTTACACAACTTCTCAGGTGTCCTGCCAGGAACGGGGGCTCAGGACTCCTCAAAAGCGGAACCAACCTGAATGCTGCAGTCGGGGAGAGCTCAGCGTGAAAGGAAGGGGGCTGGTTCTCAGGGCCACTCAGCTGCAACTGGGGGTGGGGGCAGGTAACTACAAGATTCCTGAAGGGCAGCCTGCTGAGTAAGTTCTCAGCACCCTGTGGCACTAGAATCCACCAAGCAGCAGCTGGGGGTGGAGGTCTGTCCCCACGGCCCTGGGTGTAACCAAAGGAGGGGTGCACAGCTCTGAGCTGAGGATTAGGAAGACCTGCCTCCCCCAAACCCCGAGGGACTCCAGAGGCAGGGGGTGAGGCCTGCACTGGGGCCGGGCGGGTCACTGGGGTAGTGAGAAGGGCACGAGTGCGCATATACCTTCTTTGTTGTTGGGGTTCTGGGGTTTGGCCTTTTCCCAAGGCGCCAGCGTCTTGTCATCGTCCGCGCTGTCCACCAGGGCCTTGTCAGAGGGCATGTACCAGGCCGCGCTGTGCTCCGCCATCAAGGAGTCCAGGTCGATGGTGCTCATGGCACTCTTGACAGCCTCCGAGCAGCAGCTGCCCAGCTCGCTGTCGCCATTCTGCACGCCCGAGGCCCCGACGGCGCACTCACCCTTCTTGCCACCCTTGAGCCCCAGAGGCTGGTCCTCGGAGATGCTGAACTGCTGCCTCTGCAGCTGGATCTGCGCCTGCAGGATCTCCAGGGGATGGATCTCATCGGGTGGCGGCGCGCCGCTGCTGCTCGTCGGGGTCCGGACCTGCTCCAGGCCTGGCGTGCCCGGATGGCCGGCGCCCCCACCGCCGCCGTAGCTGTCGGGGGTCGAGGTAGAGGTAGACAGGATGCCCAGGCCAAGCGCGGGTGGGGGCGCCTTCGGTCCGTGTTCCCCGGCGCCTACCCCACGGGGAGGGAGTTTGGGCGAGCCGGTCACCAGAGGGCTCCTGCTCGCTTTGGCCAGGGCTGGGGGGTTATCGGAGCTGGACGACACCTCGTCCTCATTGGCGTAGCTAGTGCTCACCTCGTCCGAGGCGAACTCGCCCACGTGCGGGGAACTACCGTCCGACTTGGCCCCGCCGTCCAGGGAGGCCATAAGGTCCGGCTGGTCCCCCAGGAGCAACTCGGCCCCCTTCCCCCACGACGGTGACGTGAGCGCCTTCTCGTGGGGCGTAGTTGCGCGGCGCGTCTCGCCCGCGGAGCTTCCCCCGACGGCAGCGCCTGACGCTGGCTGCTGCCCTGGGCTCACCCCCGGTGCGCCCCCGCTGTCCGGAGCTGCAGAGTACTTGTCAAAGAAGGTCCCGGGGCTCACGTGACCACTGTCCCTTTTTCTGCGACCCCGTCCCCGGCCACCACCCCCGGGAACTGGCTTGCCGTCATTCCCCGACGTTGATTCTAGGCTGTAGTTGGGGGAGAGACTGGTGCCATCCCCCTGGGCGGGTGTGTTGGGGGGCCCCGAGCCTTTGGAGCTGCTGCTACTAGTCCCGGACGGGCCTCCGGGTCCGGGGGCCCCAGGAGCAGTCCCTCCCGGGAAGTAATCCGAGCCCGGGTTACCGGCCACCGCCGCGCCGTCGGTCTCATTCTGGCTCAGTTTCCTTTTGCCCTCGGGCGGGTTCTTCTTGTTGAAGGTCACGTTGAGGTTGGGGGCCCCTAGGCTGGCGATCATGTTCTGGCAAGCGGTGGAAAGCGCAGCCAGGCAGCTCTGGCCGAACAGGTTGTCCTTGGAGCTAGGCTTATTGAAGGAGCCCAGCGACAGCGCGCCCAGCTTACTGGCCGAGGCGCGCTGGCTGGGCTGGAAATCAGGCTGTGGCGGGTAGGCACCCCCGCCGCCCCCGCCGCCGCCGGAGCCGCCACCGCCCCCGCCTGTGCTCGGGGGTGAGTTCACGCCTGGACCACTGTGTGGCGTGGCCTGCCGGCTCGCTGCGCCAAACGGGAAGCCGGGCTGTCCCCCCAGCGCGGGCGCTGCGAAGTCTGGCGGCGGGGGCCGGCGCTCCGAAGGAGCGCTGGGAAGCCCCACCCCGGCCCCGGGCGACTGCAGCTGGCCCAGGCCGGCCAGGCTGCCCCCGAACTGCAGGCCCGGCGAAGGCAACGCGGGCACGTGGCCCTCCCCGGGCATCCTCAGCGGCTCCTGCAGAGGGCCCCGGTACAGCACCCCAGAGCCGCCAGGTGGAGGGGGAGGCGCCAGGCTGGGGTCGTGGGGACCGCAGTCAGCAGGCAGGCCCGAGCCGCCCATCCTGCGGGGCAGCAGGTCTCCGGGCGGCTGGTGCGGACCTGGGAACCACGCGCTTTCCTGCGCCAAGTGCGGCGCCTGCTGCTCGAAGGTGCCCAGGCGCCCCGCGCCCGCGCCCGCGCCCGCGCCGCCGCCTTCGCGCTCAAAGCTCGGCTGCGCCAAGCCGCCCACCGGGCCGCCATGCACCAGGCCGCCCTGGCCCACGTCCGCGGGGTGGCCTAGCTGGGCTAGGCTGGGCTGGCGCAGCCGCTGCTGTTGATTCCGCGACGCCATCTGTTTAATCATGAGGGCCGCGTTTTGGCGCTGCTGCTGCTGCTGCTGCTGTTGCTGCTGCTGCTGCTGTTGCTGCTGCTGCTGCTGCAGGGCCTGGTGGTCCGGGACAGGGTGCTGCAGTGGCGGCCCGGAGGGGAAGCTGTCGGGCACGGGCGGCGTGAACTCGCCGGGTAGGCCCGGGTAGGCGGAGGGTGAGAGGTGGTTGTCCAGAGCGCCGTTGTGCACGCTGCCGTTCCACGAGGCGCAGCGGTCCACTCCCGCGCTGCCCGGAAAGTCGAAGCGCGGCCTCTTGGCCACGTTCATGTAGGGGGGCGCGTCGAAATGCTGCAGCCGCTGGTTGGGCGCCTGCTGCGGAGGAGGGTGCTGCACGTTGAAAACCGGCTCGGAGTACGGGTGCATGCTGCGGTTCTCCAGCCGGTGGATGGGGTACTCGAACTGCGCGTGCTGGCTGGGCAGCATGGGGCCTCCGTCCTGCAGGCCGCCGCTGGGCGTGCCCGCCTCGCCCTGCTGGGGCCGCGGGAGCGCAGGCGGGCACGAATTCTGTCGGACCAGAAGCCCGGGTGGCGGCGGCGGCTGCTGCTGTTGCGACTGCTGCGGGGGCTGTTGCTGAGGGGGCGGCGGGGCCTGCTGCGGAGGCTGCATTAACGGGTGCCTGGAGCCCACTCCGGGCTCCAGACCCACAGGCATCTTGCGGGCCCCGCCGAACCTCTCGAAGAACACACCATGCTGCTGCTGCTGCTGCTGCTGCTGTTGCTGCTGCTGCTGCTGCTGCGGTTGCTGGGCGTGCATTTTGGACAAGCCCACCATGCCCGCGGCTCTGGGCATGGCCGGGGCACCTGGGAAAGCGCCCCCAGGAACCTGGCGACCCGCCGCGTAATGAGGCAACTGCCCTTCGGAGTCAGAAGGCGAAAACATGTCAAAATGTCCCGAGGGCGCCTCGCCCGGGTAATTGTATTCCAGCGAGTCGACGGCTCCTTGGTTCGCCACCCTCCGGGTCTCCAGACTGTGGGAATCGGAGCCACTGGAGGAGGGCAGGCCGTGGAAGGAGGCGGCTCGGTTAGGGCTCTGGTCCAGCGGCAGACACGGGGCAGGCACGGCGTGGCCAGAGGCACCCGAACTGTGGAAGTCCGGGAGGTTTCCCGGGCGCTGCGGGCCGAAGCTCTCCGGCCCCTGGCTCTCCGCCATGTGCTCATAACCCTCGGCGAAGGGCGGCTGGCTGCCCAGGCCGCCGGCTGCGCCGCCGTAGCCGAGCAGGCGACCCCCGTGCAGGCACGAGGCCCCCGGGTCCGGGCCACCAAAGTTGCCCCCAAAGTGGGGGTGATGCTGGTGGGGATGGTGGCTTCCCGGGTGGCCGTGATGAGGCTGCTGGCCGCCAAAGAAGCCGTGCACAGGCTGCGCCTGCAGCCCCCCCGCGTGCAACTCCGAGTGGCCGCGCGTGTGGAAGCCGTATGGCTCCATGTTCATGCCCAAGATCGGGGGCTCACCCAGCGCACTCATGGCAGAGTCCACGGGGCCAGGGGGTGGCCCTGTGTGGAAAGCCGGAGCCTTAAAATGGGTGTTCATGCTCAGTCCGGTCTCGTTAAAGTTCCTCTCGCCCTGGCCAGCGTTCCTGCTGTTGATCTGGGGCTCGAATTGGTCCAGCCCAAACATACTTGGCGGGGGGCAGGGGGGATCAATAGGGCATGACAGCTTGCTCTCCGCGGCGCGCCTCCGGCCGGCTACTCGCTCCAGCCCTGGATTGGGCGCTCCGGGACGCTCAGCACCGCGGGGGCGCAGCGCGCACAGCCACCCCGCCTGGCGTGGGGAGGCTGGGGGCTCTCCGCTCCTCTCCTGAAGCTCTGGCTCTGCCCCGGGGCGGGCCTCTCATATCTTGCGAGGCCGCGGGGCCTCCAAAAGCCGCGTTGGGGGACCCATAACCCCGGGCAGTTGGCACAGCCGCGGGTGGGTCTGCGGGGAGGGGACGGAGCCTCGGGTGAACAGAGACAAAAAGTTAAGCAAGGGAGAAGGGGGAGGGAAGCGGGGTGGGAGAGCAAAGCGATCACCTTCTTAAGTCCGATTGGGTCGGCTGGGGAGCCCCAGGACGCCGCCCGCAGCCTCCCGGAGTCCGTGGCGGAGCTGCTAAGGGCAGGGGAGGGAGACCCTTTCAAGCCGCGGCTGGCTCCGGGCAGCGACAGAGCGGTCCTTCCCCCTCCCCCCGGAGTCCCAGCGCTCCGCAGCCCGAGCCTCCTCCACCGAGCACGATCGGCTGGCACAGTCCCCGTCGGCTCCGGGCGACCGGCTGCTGCTTCTTCAGCGGGTCGGAAGGCTGGAGGCTCCGCTCGGCATCGCCGGTGCTGGCCCCCGAGCTGAGGACGCAGAGGGCCTGCGGAGACTGCAGGCGCCTGGGGTTGGAGCGGAGGGTCGGGGGAAAGGCGCGGCTCCGGTGCTTGGCGGCGGGTGCGCTGCTCCCGGCGCGCCGCTCCGCGGCCACGTCCGCCGCCTGCCGCTTCTGTCCTCCGCCGCTGGGTCTTGGAGTTCGCCCGAGTCTCCGCGCACCGTCGCAGGCGCGGGAGGGCAGCGAGAAGAGCGGTTGGGTCGCTCCGAGGCTCCGGTTCCCTGCCTCCGCGCCGAGGCGCTTCGCGAGTCCCCCTCGGACCCGGGGAAGGGGGGCGTAGGCGGGTTGGGGGGCCACGCTGGGCGAGCGAGCTAAGGCGTTCCGGCTGCGCTCTCGGGGCCTGGAATAGGGGGGCGGGGGCAGCTCTGGGGGGTCTGAGTACCCCTCTCCCGACTGGCGGGGGGGCTCCGCGTGGGGCGTTCCGAGGGTCTCGGCTCCCCTCTCTGTGTCTGCTTCTCGCCCAGCGCCGGGAGAAGCAGCAACAAGTTTTGCATTTCAGCAATCAATTTCAGCCATTACATTTGCACCAATCAGCGCCGCCCAAGCTCCGGGCCCGGGGCGGGGCTCGCTCTTAAGGTGGTCCCGGGTCCTGGCTGCCGAGGCCCCAGCCGCGAACCCGCACGATCCCAGCTCTGGGGTCCCCGGCGCCCGCATTGCCTCGGGGTCCGGCGTCAGTGCGCCGGGGGCGCGCCCTGGCCTCCGGGCACACCGGGCTATAGAGGGCGCAAGCAGAGGAGAATGGCGGGAGCTTGGCTTTGTTCGCCCCCCTTCCCATTCACACTGTTCCCAACTCCCCACCCCCAACTGGAGCGAGACCCGCCGGGTGGGCAGGGGGCGGGGAGGTGGGCGGTGAGCGGTGCGGGGCGCTCAGACAATGGGGTCGCCAGTCAAAGCCCCTGGACTCGCCGAGGAAAGTCGCTGCGCGTCTGCTGCGCTGAATGCAGTAGGACCCTCTGCTCTCCACTAGCGGCGCCCAAGTTAGCCGGCCCTGGGGTTTTCTCGGAGGTTAAAACAGACGTGGAACCCCGAAGTTAGGGTTCTCCCCGAGAGACCCGGGCACTTGCTCTCCCCTCCCTCTCTGGGGCGCTCACAATTGTCCCCTAACCCCACTGTCCGTGGCTACTGAATCTCAGCCGCCGCCTTGGGCCCGAAGGAGCCGAGACCACTCTGGCACTTTGTGGGGGACGCATCGGATGAATCCTGCCCCGGAGCGACGATGCGAGGCGGCTGGGAACCCCGAGAAGACTCGGGCGCAGAGGACGCGCCCGTGGGCCGAACACCTTGCTCCGGCCACCCCCTTCCAAGGCCCAGGCCTTCTGCGGGTGCAAGGTCGGCCTCCTTAAGAGATCAATTAAACTGGAGAGGCCAAGGAACGGAATTGGGTTGTGATACTAAAATCAATAGGAGTAATTTAATATCTGCCCTGCTCTTTATGAAATATTTATCCCAATAATCTTAGTTAAAATGTTTAGATCTTCCTGATCCCTACTGAGGCTGAACTCTATCTTGCAATTAGAAGCTGGAAGTTAGAGGTGATGCAGGTTGGTGGAGGTGTTTATTCTGTGTGCCTATGTGTGCGCGTGTGTGCGCGCGTGTGCGCGTGTATGTTTTCTTCCCTAAAGTGCGTGCAAGGAAGCAGAGGGGGAAGAAGGCCTTTAATTTTCCTTGCCATAAAATAGCACCAGGCGATTTTGCTAGCAGACCAGCATTCTTAGGAGAAGGGGCGAAAAAAGAACTTTCTTTGAAGTGGCCCGATATCGCTGTTAAATCTAAACAAAATTAAACACGGTGTATAAAAATGCCTTTTCCCCCCACAAAAGAAAGTGTTTATCGCCCAAGTCTGTCTAGCGTTTGCTAAATTGCGCATGAAATCTGAAATGAAATAAACGTTACAATAAAACCCACCCCTGAGCCCTTTTTATTTAAAAACCTTAGATTAAGCACTCCACGGTCCCGGGCGGGAGTTAAAAAGTTACCACGTCTAGCGCACAGATTCATTGCTCCCGGAGCTGAGCTGCTGCTAGGAAGGTAGCGCTGGATATTGGCTGGGTATTCTGGACCCCACGTGCCTGGAAGACAGGCTCAAATTTGGGAGAGTAGGATAGGAAGCACAGTCTACAGGGAGTTTGGAAGAAAATACTCTGCCCCCCCCAAAATAAAATAAAAATAAAAACAAAAACAAATAATAAAAACCAACAACTTTAAAACTCAGAAAGCCAAAGCAAGCTCAGATCCAAGGCCCTTCCCAGGGCCTCCCTGTTGTGGATGTCTACAGATATATATTTTTTCCTTTTTGAAATTAAAAATGAAAATTACCCCCACCAAAAATGGGGTCCATAAATAAGCATGGGGAAGAAGTATTTGTACAGGGCGGCAGAGTTTTTAAAGGATTTTTCTGCAGGATCAGGTTGTTGGTCTGTGATTAAATATTGATTTTGTGTAATTAGTTTTCATGTGAACTATCCTCTTGCTGATAGCTTAGAGGTTTCAGAACTAGAAAAGAAATGGAATTGGACATGGAAATTATTACTTAGCAAAGTGACAGGCAAGTGAGAGCCAGAGAAAAGACTGAGGCTTTGCTGATGTAGGCACAAAGAAAGGAAGGGCCTGGGTAGGATTCTGGTGACCCCCTCCCCAGGGTGTAGGGCCCTAGGGCTCTGCACCCCTCAGGCCAGAGCAAGGGGGACCTTGAACCTCCTGAGCAAGAAGGAGGCCAGTGGGGGAATGGTCGTCAGGAGGGGGCCCCACATGGGCCAAGGCCTGAGCAGTCTCTGACACTGGGTCACATGATCTGCTCTGGCTTGGGGGTGTCTCGGGACAGGGCACACCTACTTGAGCAGCCTGAGTCTCCTCGTATGGAGGAAATAGTGAAAGGCGGGGTTCTGTCTGGGGCCCTGGGGTGGGCCGGGGGGTGGGAAGAATGGCTCACAGACCTGCCGTCTGGGTAGACGGCTTGGGGTGTGTGCCGGGCTGAGGCATGACTTCACGCGAGGGTTGGGCAGGGGTCCCCAGCACACCTGGGCAGGTTTCCTGTGGAATAATTCTGTGCACTCCAGGAAGAGGGGGTGTGGGAGTGTTTTTCTGGGGCTCTTTCCAAGAGTTAGCTGTACAAGGTGTGTGAGCGTCTGAAAGAAGGGAGTGTTTGGGCCCAGTTGTGTTTCTGGTGAGGACGTGCGGCTGGGTCACCTTTCTGCAAATGCTGTGCGGTGCGTCTGCATTTTGTGTCTTCACTCGCGTGGGGCTTGCAGGGCATCTGCGTGTGTTTCTGTACACGTCTGTGTGTGTGTGTGTGTGCACGTATCTTTGGGTGCCTCCGTGTGTGTGTGTGTGCTGTCTGCCCCCCAAGCCCATGTTTCTCTGCGTGAGTCTCTGCGTTTGCATGATGTGTGTGCAGCTGCCTCACCCCTCATGTGCCTGCGTCTCTGATAAAGTGTGTCCGTTTTTTCTGCCAGTGTGAGGCTGTGTGCCCCAGCCCGTGCCCATCTGTGCCCATGGATGAGCCGACGTGTGTGCCTCCACAGTGTGGGCGCCCCTGCGTGTGGCTGTGTGTGCATTCGCCTCCAAGGGCCTGCGGAGTTTCTTTGGAACAGACACATTGCCCCCTAGCGCTCAGACGCGTTCAAAGTCCCTGCAGGCGCAGAGCCAGGAGCGGCGGGAGCCTCAGGGTCCCACCCCCCCGGGCTTTTTACTCCTTCCTTCCCTGCGACCCGCCCCCCCAAAGAGTGCTGGCAGCAGCCAGAGGGGGCCTCCTGGGCAGGGGAAAGAGGAGACACAGCCCCAGGGCTGGGAAAGGATGCTCCGAGCTGGTAACAAGCAGGTAACAGCCTGGAATGGCCCCCAGTGAGCTGCCCAAAACTGTCACCACTGAGGGAGAGCCTGGTAAAGCTGAACTAGCCCGGGAGCTCAGCCGGACAGGAAGCCCCTGCTAGTGAACTCCCCACTCTGCAAAAACACCAAAGTAACACCTGACACTCACCACCCAAGAGACACACGGTCTTCACGCCTGCCCATCAGGCCCCCGACACCAGCACAGACACACACACTCACACCTCCATGGGGGTTGTGTCTGCCCACTGGCTATGGGGCATCAAAGGCTCCCTCTGTGTCAGTGAAGTGCTAATTGTTTCCCTGAGTCGGGACTCTGAACCCATTTTACAGATGAGAATATAGAGTCAGACTGGTCAAGTGACTTTCCAAAAAACAAATCGTAGCAGAGCTGGGATTCTAATCTGCCAGGCACCGAGGCTTGGCTCTTAACCACTGCCTGCTCTAACTGAATGTGACAGTTTAGGTAAAACCCTTAGCACAGTGCAGGGAACATGGTAAGTGCCAAGAAACATTAGCGACCTTTATTCCTACTGCCGTTATTGTCATTATTAATATTATTGTAACTATGATTACTATTATTATCAGCGTGTCTCTCTCACCCACACAAACATGAGAAACCAGCACAGACAGACAGACACACAGACACCCATATGCTTAGCCTTCTCCCCCACCCCCCAACACCTTTAGAGCTTGGAAATCACTGTCCCCCAATCCCTTCTTGCAAGCAGAGTCCCCTGGGAGGACTGAAGGGGAACCTACGTCCGCTGACACCTGGGGTAGAAGGTCCTCAGAACGAGCCCCTCCCATGGGTTAGCGGTCGAAAGGTTCCGACTTTGACATTGTAGACACGGAATCAAATCTTGTCTTCACCACTTTTGAGCCATGTGACTTCCTGCAAAATACTTTCTTCTCTGAACCTCAGTTTTCCCTGTTGGAAAGGGACATCGTGGCCAGTTCCTATGAAGCATAAGGCTTGCAGACGATGTTCGTGGAATGGCACGGAGTGTGGCACATGGCAGACATTCATTAAATGGTAGCTTCTCCTGTTGTCATCATTATTTCTTCTGCGTTGGGATCCAGGGAGGTGGACAGCAGAACCGTGATGCTACAGAATTCTGGTTTATTTGACAAATCAGCTTTGCCTCCCCAGCCAGGCTTTTAGAGAAAGGATGACTCTCTTTGATGGTCGCCCCCACCCCCCTACCCCTGTGCTAGCACAGACGGGTGCCAGCCCAGCTTACGTCCAAGGAACACCCAGGGCTGAAGCCCAGCTGTGGCCGGGACCTTGGAGAGAGCAGCTGCCTAGGGGTCAGAAGAGGTAAGACCCTCATGTTGCTAAGCAACAGCACCCCCTCCTTCTTTCTGCACATGATGCTTGATATCTTTTGGAGTCTCTCCTCCATCTGTCCATTAAGCATATATTGTACACCTATTGTGTGCCAGGGCCTGGTCTGGGAACTCACAAAAATGTGGAAGACACAGTCCTGGTCCTCAAGCCAGATCAAAGGAAACCTAGTACTCGACGTGAAAAGGACTACATTGCACAACTGTAAGGGACAAAATAACTGTGCTGGGTGGGAGGGAAAATAGAGAAGGGTTCCTAAAGGTGGGTTTTGAAGGTAGAATAGGAGTTTGATAACCAGACAGGGTCAAAGGACTTTCCAGGCAGAGGAATCAGGTTAGATGAAGTACGGGAAGGTTCAAGCAGCCTTGAGTTTAGAGTGGAATGAGAAACGGGCAGGATCAGGAGGACCTCAAGGGTGAAAAAGTTAGGACATTGTTCTGGGAGCCACAGAAAGGTTTAAGGCAAAACCATAGACAGAGGTGAGTTTAAAATGGTTCCTAAAGACCTGAGAGTCTCCCATTTCTTTGCCTTTCAAGGTGGCCCCAGAAGCCATCTTCACCTGGTTTCCTTGGAAACAGAGCCTGGGAGAGGGGAAGCTCCAAGTTTGTACCTAAGCAGTCAGCACAGAGCAGGACAGCGCCTGCCGGCTGTCCCGTCTCGGTGCTGTGCACAGACAAGAGTCCCCTCTTAGCTCCGTGACTATAGACGCTGCTCCCTGCAGAGCAGAGCTTCCTGCCCACTCCTCAGCTGGGGTAGGCTTGGGAGCATTCTGCTGCTTCCCAGCTCCCCAGCTTCCCAGCATTAGCGAGAGAGCTAGATGGCCCAGGTACAAAGCCCAGTACTGCCACTGCTTCACTTGTCTCCAAGAGTGTCAGAGAGGCAAAAAGGGTGGGAAAGCACCCAGCCCCCCCATATAATTCATATAAATTATACACTATATATTATAATATTAGTATATTATATAGCTACGTTGAGAGGTAGGTTCTATTATTCTTCCCATTTTATAAAGGAGGAAACTGAGGCACAGAGAGGTGAAGAGACTTGGCCAAGGTCACACAGCGAGTTAAGAGTCAGAGCCAGGACCCAATCCGGGCCTGGCGTGACCTCAGCACTAGCCCACACCCCAGTCACAAAGACTCCCCCGTCCGGAAGGAGGAAGGAGGAGGCCTGGCCCACCCTTCTGCAGCTTGGGCCTGGGCCTGAGCCCTTGGGGACTCCCAGCCCTGCAGAGGGGTCCCCTCCTTCTCCACTCCTTTCTTTACTTCTCTGCCTCCCAGAGGCCTCTGGAGCCTGACCACAGGGTTTCAGTACGGGGGAGCCACTGAATTTCCCCTCTAATGATACCCAGAACAGGAAGTGACTGCTTCCCAGCTCCCCTGGCCGGGCAGGGCTACCTGCACAGGAAAAGAGCTGTCAACCCCATTGGGCATGTCAACTTCCCGGGTACCCAGACGCACCAGGCTGAGGCTCCACGGCTGGCATCCAGCCCCAAGCTGTCCCCGATAACCGCACGCTCCCGTGGGCACACTCCATTTTCACGAGTCTAGCTCAGAGCCAGGGCCAATGTCTCAGGTGCAAGCAAAATGCTTAGCTATGATATGGAGAATTAGAAATGGGACCGTAACTTGGAACCGTGCATAGCAGCCGCGGTAAGAGCCACCCCTTTCCCGAGCGTAGCAACTCTCCTACACCTCGTTGAATCTTAAAAGCCACCCCAGGAGCTCAGTCCCCCATTACCCTGCGGAACCCAGGCTCTGGGAAGTGCAGTGACTCACTCAAGGGCACGCGGCTGCCACTTGGCAGGGCCTGGTTGCAGACTCCCATCCACACGGTCCTGCAGCCATTCCGCCAGCACCGCCGTCTACACAGGCTTCCCGTGCCCAGACAGCATCGAGCCATGAGCTCCTGTTTTCCACTCTGTAAGCGGAGTGGGCTGAACCCAGGCCCCGGTCCCAAAATAACTCAAACCGGCCCCGCAGGCTGCAACCGAGGTCCTGGCGACTCCAGGGCCCAGTCCAGCCTCCCCTTGTAAAAGTCCCCACGTGGGAGACGACAACTCGCAGGCATGGCACGCACAGCATCACACAGCCCGCGACTCGTCCGAAAAGGCAAATGTTCCGCAGGGGTCATAATGATGCAACACACCTGGCACGATCACAGCCCCGCCCCGACTTGCCACCTCTTCACTGTCCTCCCTGTGCAGCAGCCGCAGTGCGGGCTCATTACCACCCAGAACCTGGCTGGAAACCCGCCTCGTACACAGAACCGAGCTGGTCATCAGCCAAAGCCTCTCAAATCACGCTGTCGGCACCCCTGTCCCTGGTCCCCCTCCTGCTGAAGGCTTGGCAAAGCTGCCACCTGCTGTCTACATCGGGGTTAGGAGGGGTCCCAGGAGAGCTCGCCCCAAGGTCAAGAGCCCGCCAAGGTCATCTCTTGGAAGGCACCCCCCATGCAGCTGGGGTCTGACACTGGACTGTGGGTATCAGCAGCAGCGACAGCAGACTGGGTTTGGCAGGTGGGTCCCTGTTAACTCAGCACTGGGCCATTCCTCTGTGATTTCCAGCAGGGAGGTGTGCACGTCCCCTCCCTGTGCCTCAGTTTCCTCAGCGGTGAAATCCGTTCTCAACAGCACCCCCACCCAAGGGCCTTTGTGAGGATGGGGAGACACGGTGCAGGTGAAGCGTCACGGTCACGTGCCATCCCCAGGAGGTGGGGAGAGAGGCGTCCTTGCTAGGGCTCCCTGGAAGTGTGACCGGCGTGGGACACGGGGGTGTCTGGGCCACGGCTCTTGCACCCCACGACAGGAGGAAAGCGGCCTCCGGTCTTCGAGCGCTTGCGGGAGCTGGGCTCCGCCCTGAGTCCTCTCCATAAATCCTTCCGCAATCTCGCATCGATCCCACAACGGGCGTGTGCGTGGGCCTGTTCTGGGGAAGGGAACTGAGAGAAGGGCCCGTGGCTCTGAGAAGGGACGTGGAGACAGGGCCTCCAAAAGCAGAGCGCGCACCTGCTGCCCAGAGGGCTCAGGCAGGACACAAACAGAAGACCCCAGCGAAGGCTCTGACAGCCCCTGCTCACCCCCTAGCCACCAGTGAGGCTGGCTGGTGGGTGTGACGCCCCTTCCTGCCCAGCGAGGACACAGAGGTCAGGGAGAGAGTCGTGCCATCTGATCAGATCCTCGGACGAGGTCACACGGCCTTTCTGTCCCCCACCGGTGACCGTATTGCCAGCTCTGTTTCTGTGCTGTGCGTAGCAGGAAGGCAGAGTGGCCCAGAGGGGAATAGGGTCAACCCCAGGCTCGGCCACACATAGTCAGGTTACCTCTCCGAGACTCAGTTTCCCCATCTGTCAAACAAGGAGGATAACGGCCCCTCCTCAGGTTGTCAGGGGGCAAATGGCACAGAGCACTTAGCACGTAGTTAACACTCAATAAACAGCAGCTACCGCATGGAGCGGGGCCCCTACAGGGCGGGTCAGCTCCCTGCGGGGCAGCCTGAGAGCTGATGAGGTGCCCGCCCGCCCGCATGTTTGCCCCCCCTTGGGCCCTGGCTGTGCGGTCCCGAGGCTCCTGGCCTCGCCACTCCAACGCACTGCCAGCAACGAGGAGGGACACTGGGCAGAGGACACATCCCCGGGTTCCCCGGGCCAGGCCCCAGCTGTGCAGGGCCCACCCTTTCCCCGCTGCCTCCAGCCCCTGCAGAGCCCCAGCCGCCTCTGACATTTGCCACTGGGCCACCTGGTGAGCTCTAGGCAGGCTCCAGGCGCCAGCTGCCCCCACCTCTGGCTCCGATGAGCTCATCTGGGTTTGGTAACTTCCAAAGCGGCCAGGAATGTTTGCTCAAATGTTCCAGCCCCAGGGAGCGAGGGAGCAAGCCGGTGCCCTCCGCCCCCTTCCCTGAGCAGAAAGCAATCTGCTATAACTCAGACAGGCCGCCTTCTCCCAGCCCAGGAGACGGATGCGGCGTTTGGGAATCTACATCACCCAAAAGGAAAATGCCTCTTAAATCACAGCGAGCTGGGAGAGGGCAGGAGCAGCGGGTGCAGGGACCCAGTGATGCTCCAAATGAGAGGCTTAGGCCGGGGGCGCCCCCAGGCACTGGGTCTCTCCCTGCTGCGGGTGTGACCACTGCCCTCTCCCCGGGGAAGTCGCAGGCAGGGGAAGGGAGGCCTGGAGGTGCTTCCCAACACACTCATTGGGCGCGCACACGAGTGCTCACGCACACACACGCGTGCACACACGGATCCCGTCCGTTCTGGGTCCTGTTGACATCTCGCCCCTGCCCCAGCCCTTCTCTGGCCCTGGCCACCACCCTCCCAACCTGGACAGCAGCCAAGATCTACGTCTGATCAAACCGGGTCACCCACAGGCCCCACCCACATCCCCAACACACTCGGTGGCTCCCTTCCTTTGAGGATAAGATCAAATTCCTCAGCACAGCCTGGGAGGCCCTGCGTGCCCAGCCCAGTGACCGCGCCACGCCGGCCCTGGTTCCTCGAGCCAAGTGCCACCACCCCATATTCTGCCCTTCTCGCCTTCCCCTGTAGCAGGCCCGGACAGGGGTTGTGCCCAGGGCTGGGGCTGGTGGGGGGCTCTTTGCTCAGCGAAGTCTCAGCGCAGCTGCCACGCCCTCTGGGGGATCCTCCCCAGCCACTCCTACCAGGTAACCCCAACTTTGGGATGCCCTCCTAGCCCCAGGGTCTGGGTAGCGTGACACCCAGCAGCATTATCTCACGGGCTCCTTTAATGCATCTCTGTCCACGCCACTCCATCATGAGCGCCAAGCGGGCAGGGGCTCTGCCCGTTCCGGGCCACTGCTGTTTGTGTTTCCCCCGTTTGCTGAGTGAATGAGTGAAGGTATTCTGCTGGCCAGGGAAAGGGGCAAGGTTGGGGTCCAGAGCAGCAGGTCTAAGATCTAAGATCAAGCTCAACAGTTTCACTGAGCAGCAAGGGCCTTTGCAGTCTTGTCTTATAAACTCCTATTCATCCTGCAAAGCCCCAGTTGGTGCTTTTCAAACTGCAAGTGTGACCAATTCATAGATTAAAAATCCATTTAGGGAGCGTGGTATAAACATGCAACGGAATATCCATCAGCCATAAAAAGGAATGAAATTCTGACCCATGCTACAACATGGATAAACATTGAAGACATTGTGCTATGTGAAATAAGCCAGACACAAGAAGACAAATAGTGTATGATTCTACTCATATGGGGTAACCACAATAGGCAGACTCATAGAAACAAAATGTAGAATATTCCAGGGCCTTGGGGCAAGGAGGAGAGGCTATTGTTTAAAGGGTACAGAGTTTCCGTTTGAGATGATGAGAAAGTTCTGGAGATGGTTGCACAACGTCACAGGTGCACTTGATGCCACCGAACTGTACACGTCCCAACAGCTCAAACGGCAAATTTTGTCATGTATATTTTACCAGGATAGAAACACAACGTAAGCTGTACAAGTGAGTGTATCTCACAAGTGAGAATTATCTAGTGGAACTTGTGTGTGTGTGTTTGCAGAAAACATATTTCCGACTTTGAGTCAAGGTCAACTAATTTAGAAGAACACCACACTCAGGGCCCACAGGTCCTCAGAAGCCTGAGTGACCCCGGGCAGGGGGGACGTCCCACCCACTCTGCTCCCAGGCCCCTTCATGCCGCAGACTGACGACGCTCGGTAAACGTCCCCTTGCGGTCCTACCCTGTGTTTAGCCATTTATCACCAGAATCCGACCACAAGCTCATCAGTGCCAAGGGCTGAGTCCCGTCTGTCTCTGTGTCCCCAAGGCGCCAGGCTCGGTGCCTGACACATTTGTTAGAAACGATCAAGACGTATGAGTCCAGCAGCCTCGGATTCGGATTCCCTCTGGTTTCCAGCCCCGGAGGCGTGAACTTGGGCAGCTCACTTCACCTCTCCAGGCCTCCGTTTCCATTAATAATAGCACTAATATATTAACCACTGTCATTTATTCAGCACTTGCTGTATGCCAGGCTAAGTGCTTTATAAATATTGACTCATTCATGCAACAAATGTCTGGAGTACCTACTATGTGCTGAGCACTAATCTTCACAGAATGGTTGCCTTGCTCATAAAAACTATTTACTGAGCACCTACTATGTGCCAGGCACAGTGAAGACCCTGGAGATGCCAAGGTGAGCAGGACAGCACGGGTCCAGGATCTGGATCTTTGCAGATTTTTATCGCATCAAATCCTCACGGCACCCATTGGACAGGTAAGAAGACTGAGGCCAGGAAGTTCTGTCTGACTCTGAGCCTGGCCTCTTTGCTGACTGCCGTTGCCCTCCGAGGTTGCGCAGTCACCACAACTAGGACTTGGGAGGAGCCAGCTACAGTCAGTCAATCTGCGGTTCATCTCACACAAGGTTGAGAGGTTCTACCACCAATTAACAACAAGCGAAAAAAAAAACGGCAGGCTAACTGCAAACTGGTTAGGTCTGAGCAGCTTACACAT
The DNA here is from genome assembly GCA_963574885.1 of Lepilemur ruficaudatus. Classification (NCBI taxonomy): domain Eukaryota; kingdom Metazoa; phylum Chordata; class Mammalia; order Primates; family Lepilemuridae; genus Lepilemur; species Lepilemur ruficaudatus. Next base: position 97,381 of record CAUYRT010066389.1, read on the forward strand.
TTATCTTTCCTTCAAGGTAGAAAAGTTTGATCGTGATTCAGCCCATGACAGGGTACCTTTCCCCATATAGGGAATAATAATTATTTTATAAAATAATTAAGATTATTTTATAATTTTACAGTAGTCATCATAAGTGTTTTCTAAGGATTGTGTACACATATATAAACTACTTCTGTTGTTTTGATCAATTGTTTGTCAATGATAACTGTAATAGCTCTAGCCAGGAAAAAATACTGTAATTTTTAGAGCTTTGTAGCTGCAGAAAATGAAACAAATATTAAAATTTTTTAAAAAAAAATCTATGTGCAATAATAGTTTCATCTGAAGAGGCTGGGGGTGGGGCTATGTAGTGACAATCACGTAAAGAATAATATAATAATATAAAGGCCAGGCACGGGACACACCTGTAATCCCAGCACTGTGAGAGGCCAAGGTGGGAGGATAGCTTGAGGCCAGGAATTCGAGATCAGCCTGGGCAATATAGCGAGACCCTCATCGCTGCAAAAAATATAAAAATTAGCTGAGCATGGTGGCACGTGTCTGTAGTCCCAGCCACCCAGGGGGCTCAGGCAGGAGGATGTCGTGAGCTCGGGAGTTCGAGGCTGCAGTGAGCTATGATCGTGCCGCTGCACTCCAGCCAGGGGGAGGGAGCAAGACCTCATCTCTTAAAAAAAAAAAACAGTCTGAGAGCACACTCATCTTTCTGGATCCTTCTAACACTCTGGCCAGAACATGGCACACTGAGGAAAACGAACTTCAGAGTTGAGGGGACTTCCCAGTATCACCAAGCGAGCCAGAGACAACTCCCCACCTGGGCTAGAACGAATCTCCTGGCCCCTTGATGGTGATTTTCTTTAGTCCCAGAAAATCCGAACCCTCTTCTCCCCAAGCCCCAAAGAGAAAAACATAAGCGCAGCTCCTCCAACCCAAGACGGTTACCCACAAAGTTCGGAAAAATCTAACCTTGCCCTGGAGGAGACCTGAACGTGGGGTTAACTCTCCGTGAGCGTGGAAAAGGCCTGGGTTTGGACAGTGGAAGGATCTCAGCCGCAGACACGTCTCCACTGGGCCTCCGATGTCCAGGGAAATGTGACACGGACATCTGAGTGTCTCCAGACGGTGACGGGCTGGTGCAGAGGCAGCTGACGAGCACGGCTCACCCTGCCTGGTAGAAACGTGGCTCAGGAACAGCAGGCCCTGCGGAACGGGTCAACTAGCGTTCCCCAGACTTCTCTGGGGTCCTCAGTGCTGAGACAAGCCCCAGACAGAACCACGTACTCACCCTGCCCTTGGCCACTGGGGGAGCCGTGTGGAAGGTTTGACGCCAGCTCTCAGGGTGATGCAAAGCCCTTTTCCAAGAGCGCTGCGGAGGGCTCTGGGCTGCGAGAGGTCCACGGTCCATCCCCTGTGCTCTGAGCAAGGCCATACCCTGCCAGAGCCTCCCCTTGCTCGTCTGGAAGTTACAGCGGTCGAAATCCTATCTCCAGAGTCACTGTGAAAAGTCACTTTTCAAAAAAATGGAGGTGAAATTCATATAACATAAAATTGACCATTCTAAAGTAAACAGCTTGGTGGTTTTGAGTACGTTCACAGTGTTCTACAGTCACCACTTCTCACCCCGAAAGGAAACCCCATACTCTTTAAGTTGCTATGCTCCCTTCCTCCCTCCCCCAGTCCCTGGCAACCACTAAGCCACCTTTTGTCTCTATGGGTTTGCCCATTCTCGGCACTTTGTATAAATGGAATCATACGATATGTGGCTTTTTGCCAAGTTTCTTTCACTTAGCATCACGTTTTTGAGGTCCACGCACACTGTAGCTTTTACCAGTATGTCATCCTTTTTCAGGGATGCATAATATTCCATTGGGGGCATGTGCCGCATTTTCTCTATCCATTCAGCCATCGATGGACACTTGGGTTGTTTCCACTTTTTGGCAATTGTGACCTGTGCTGCTGTGAACGTGTGTGTACACAGTCACTTCTTTTTGAGTACCTACTATGTGCTAGGCGTGGTGCTGGGCACTGAAAAAAGGTAGAAACCTTGCCATGACCTTGAGCCCTGGGGGGGCAGCATCGCCCGCCAGACAGCTTGACTTCTGGGGTTCCCCAACTCCTGGATCAGCAAATATTGGACGAATGAATGAGGGAGTGAATGAATGAACCATGTCTTTGTCATATGCATGAGTAGACCCCCAGTGCCTACACAGGAGCAACGCATGTAGTAGGTGCTCAGCATACATTTGCTGAATAGGTGGGCTTAAAACCCAACGCACAGGGCTTGGGTTCGGATCCGAGTTCAAATCCCAGCTGTGCCACTCACATGCTCGGTGACCACGGCCAAGTTCCGTGCCTGCTCCATGTCTGGAAACTGAGGACAGCGTTGGTGCCCCCTGCCCGGGCTGCTGTGAAGAGGTCACCAAGGCGGGGACACGCCAGGCAAGGGGGTTGCCAGCCTCGGGCTCTGCAGGGTTAAGGCCCCGCTGCGTCACGTGGCTGGTGGCCCTTCCCACCAGGACAAAAAGGTCCGATTGAACCCAGCTGCCATCACTGTGGCTGCCGCCACTGCAGCACAATGCTCCAGGTTTGTGGCCAGCATCTGCGGATCAGGTTTCAGGTAACATCCCCACCAGGCCGCCCGGCCCAGCAGACAAAGGCCTCTTTGTTGCAAATATATATATTTTTTAAATCCCTGAAGATATTAGCAGTGCAGGGAAGTTCGCACCGTGAAACGGTTTGGAAATTATTTAAAGAACATGTTGCAAACTCAGGGTGATCATTTCAGTGGAATCTGCTCCATGCTTTCTTGTCAGGAACAAGATTAGCTCAGGGCGGACTCGGGCCTCAGACCAGGCAGGGACGTCTCCAAGGGCAAATAATCCGAAGGAAACCTCACCATAACGACAATGCCAGTTGCAATTTGCAGAGTCCCTCATGGGTGCCAGCCTGTTTGTACGTGTTACTTCCAAACCTCAGCACATGGAGAGATTCAGACTGGTGGTACCATTCTACAGAGGGGAACACCGAGGTTTAGTGAAGCATCGGCCCACATGATAGAGCCAGCCTTGAACCGGGTTTGCTGGATCCTCCAAACTGCCTTCTGTGTGCTCCCTTCATGTCATTGATGACCACAGACATGGAACACGTCCCATCTCTGAGCTTTGCACCCACTGGGCGCCCGGGAGGGCAGGCGCTTTCTCATATCCCTCCAAATCAGGAGAGGACTGTGCAGAGATCCGGGACCTGGACCAGGAACACCAGCTCTACCTCGATTGTCACAGACGGTGGGACGAAGGCAAGGTAAAAGTGAGTGCGGGTTCATCAATAACTCCAGCTCAGAACTGCCACGGGGCCGGCAATTCCGCTCCCAGGTACACACCCAAGAGAGTTGGAAACAGGTGTTCAAACAAAACTTGAGCACAGTGTTCACAGCAGCACGGTTCCAAGAGGTGGAAAGGATCTAAACGTCCATCAACTGACGAATGAATAAACAAAATGGGGTTTACCTGCACAACGGAATATGATTCAGCCGTAACATGGCTAAAATAATAATAATTTTATGTTACGTGTATTTTACCAGGATTTAAAAAAACAAACTGCATGTCTCTCCCCTTTCAGGCAAGAGGGGGACATGGGGGACGGAAGAGACCATGAGAAGACACAGGTCCCAGCTGGGCTCCACTCAACGTGCTGGGTGCCCTCGGGCACGTCGCTGCACCTCTCTGAATATCTCTGTCCTCCCCTGTGTATTGGGCTATTGTCCGTGGCCCTGCACACCTCACAGAGCTTAGGGGAGGCTCACGTGGGTGACCACGAGGCACACCCTAAAGTGTCATGCCGAGGTCACAATGGCTTAAAGGAATAGTACTACGGTAATGAGAGCATACAGGAACGGATCGCCTGGGCTCCGTGCTGCCCGCTGGACGTCCCTTGCGGGGGTCAAGATTTTCTCCCTTTTCCAAAGGGCCCAACCTCATGTCGTCTCAAAAAACCCCTGGAAAGGAGCCAGGCCGGGGGTGAGAGGGGGTTCTCCGAGTGTTACCTGCCCTAGCTGGCTGGCTCAGCGGTGAGCATATGGAGGAACCCGGGAGGCTTCAGGTAAGTGTCTGCTCAGGCACCCCCTGCTGGCACCCACAGCGCCGGACGTGTTCTCTCTCACCTCCAAGCATTTGCACATGCTGTTCCCTCTGCCTGGAACTCTCTTTCACTGTATTAGTTTCTTATTGCTGCTGTAACAAGTTACCACCAACGTAAAGGCTTAAAACAACACCGATTTATTATTTTATAGTCCTGGAGGTGAGAAATCTAACATGGGTCTCCCTGGGCTAACGAGGTGTCGGCATGGCTGCGTTCCTTTCTGAGCGCGCCAGGGGAAGTCCTGTCCTCTTCCCTCTTCCAGCCTATGGAGGCTGCTGCATTCCGTGGCTCTCGGCTTTCTCCTCCAGGCTTCAAAGCCAGCCACTTTGCAGCCCTCTGACCATCCTTCCAGAGTCACATCTTCCTCTGAACACAGGTAGCAAAGAGTCTCTGCTTTTAAGGACTGCGAGATCAGAATGGTCCCCCTCCCCCGCCCCAGAGAACCCAGGAGACTCTCCCCATCTCAAGATCCCTTAACCCTAATCATATCTTCAAAGTCCCTTTTGCCACATAACATATGCACAGGTTCTGGGGACCAGGACGTGGACGCCTTTGGGGGCCGTTATTTTGTCTACCGTGCTCACTTCCTCTTGACTACCCCCCGACTCAGTCAGTGATTAAAAGCATACATTTTGGGTGCCTATAATGGCTCAGGCAGTGTGCTGGGGACATAGTGGTGACCAGGACAAATGCAGCCTCTGCCACCATGGAACTTCCAGGCTGACAGGTCTCACTGTGGATAATCACCACCTCCAAAAAGCCTTCCCTGACTGCCTCCTTGAACCCTTCTGCTGCCCCCATCCCAGCACCATTACCTTGTGAGGTCACTGTCCTGTCTCCCCAACTAGACTCCCAGAGGACAAAGAGTGTGACGCATTCACCTCCACACTGCCAGCGCTCAGGACACATCAGTCAAATGGGTGAGCGTGGGCTCCATCTCGGCTCCACTGCTTCCTGGCCGTGTGACCTCGGGCAAGCCCCTTCCCTCTCAAATCCCAGTTTTGCTGGCTCTAAAGTGGGTATCTACAGCAGCACCTGGCTTTGGAAGTTGTTGCAAGAATTAAATCAGACAAGGTCCATAACGCACACAGTAGGTGTTCAACCAAACGGCAGTTCCTTTCTCTCTTTGGACTGTTTCAAGAGGCAGGTTCTGAGTTAAGTAACCCAATGGGGTTGCTCCCATGCCTCAGATTTCTCCATCAGAGAATTCAGTTATAGGAACATTCGTCACGGGCCCATCCGTCCACACAGTGTGGCCACAGGTACCGACCTCTGGAATGGAACTCTCCCCATGGAAACACCAAACGCCACCTTTGGAGAACTGGTTAGACTGAAGGCTGAGTCTTGGCTGGGTATTCAGCAAGAAAGCCACTCAACAGCCAAACTGCATCTACCTGCACACAGTAGGTGCTCACACCCAGCATCATGGGGTGGTGTAAGCTTGGATTTTGGAGTCAGGCAGACCTGGATTCAAATCACTGCTCTCCAATAATCAGTAAACGGACCTGGACAAATCCCTCCAACTTCTCTGAACTTGATTTTCCTTCTCGGCAAAATGGGGACAGTAAGAGGACCCGATTTCGAGAAAGAAATGTGACAAAGGACAGAAGTGCCTCACCTGGCACCTGGCACCTGGCACCCAGTAAGGACGAGATTATGGTGAGCTGTAGGACCAGCGAGAAGCCATCGCTGCTGAGGAAGCGGCCGGGAGACGGGGCCCCTGGAAGTTACACGAGGTCAGCCTCCGATTTCCCGTAACTCGGCGACTCCTACTCGCCTCGTAACGTTGGAAAATATTCTCTTAGCGTTTGCAATTCTTGATCGGGGCCCAACGCTGAAATTATTGCAGACTCTTTTCCCTTCTCCTTCTCCTTTTTGACAGCTTGAGCAAAAGGAGCTGTTTTTGAATTTCAGGAGGGGAAAAACACACAGGCGCACGCACACACCCAGACAGCGTCCTGTCGCGGGACAGAATGTCCCCTGTGCTCTGGAGCAGAGGCCCCGGCCCCACTCCGGCTGGCCTCACAAACACTTAGTGTCACTGCGGGTTATGTAAGCGTGGTTTGGGCCTGCGAGGTTGGACGTGGCCTTGGGTTTTGAAAGGAGGCAGAGGAGTTTGGGTGAGGAGCTGTTTGGCTCAAAATAAATCCAGGCACTCAGCGCAGAAAAAAAAGTCCCCAAGACTCTAACGGAAGGGATATTTAGATGTACGGTTTGGCGTGTCCAAAACTCAGAAAAATGCAAGGCAGAGCTTGGCCCATGTGTCTCGCACATGGGTGGGGCCGAGAGGCCAGGGGAGGGGGCGTCCAAGTGTGACCCCTTCTGTGAAATAAAGGGCAACGTGCAGACCGTGTCTCTCCTGGAAGGAAAACACCAACTCTTAGTCATTTCAAAAATGGTTTGTGCTTTTGTTCACTGAGTTTCCTGCCTTTCTGTAGGGGCGCCAGATTTAGTGATTTCTGCTGGCCAGTGGGGTCGGGGCGGACAAGCAAGATCTTTGTTCCAGGGAAAAGAAAGCAGGAGACGCGGGGTCATCGACTCATCTGGATTTGCCTGGGCCCCTCCCAGTTTTTAAACTGAAAGCCTCAAATTCAAGGAAACCCTCAGTTCAGGGCAAATGAGGACAATCAGTCACCCTGCAAGAGACAGTAATAACATGACCGTCAAAATCATCATGGAGCCCCGACTCAGCGTGGCTCACCAGGCTAGAGCGTATGCACGGTGTCATATTTCCTTCCGCCAGCTAGGGTTTCAGGTAGGCTTATGATACCCATTTTACAGATAAGGCAGCTGAGACTCAGTGGGGGAAGATAAGTAGGGAGTTGGAGGAACTGCATTTATAACACACACTCCTGAGAGTTCTACGAGCGACTAATTTCACAGTGCAAAACCTTAGCCAGCCCCATTGGCAACGGGCTTGGAACTGAGCGTGGAAGGCTAAGCTCGACGGGGACAGACGCTGAAGCTGAGGGAACAGCACGAGGAAGGGTACAAAGGTGTAGAGAGAGGAGAGTGTGCAGCGAATACAATGCCCTTGAGGGACAGAGTGGGAGAGGAGGCCACTGGTGACGGCTCTGGGACTGGAACACCAGACCAAGGATGCTGGACTTTATCCCGAGGGCACTGGGGGCCATGGAAGGGTTGACACAGTTGGGACGAGGTCAAGGTTGCACTCCGGGAAGATGATGCCAGCTCTTCTACAGCAGTTGTGTTGGAAGGGGGTGAGACTGGAGGCATCAGAACCATTCGGGGGAAAGTGACAGAAACCCAGCTCAAACTGGCTGATGAAAAAATGTCAATTTAGGGAGGCTGAGGCAGGAGGATTGCTTGAGTCCAGGAGGTCAAGTCCATCCTGGACAACATAGCAAGACCTTGTCTCTAAAAGAAAAAAAAAATTGGAAATTCATTGACTCATATATTTAATCAAACTTCAGGCATGGCTGGATCCAAGTGCTCCATTTAGAAAGCAGTCTCTCTCCACGTCCTGGCTCTGTTCTGGCTGCTTTCCGGACAGGCCCTCCCTCTGTGACGATAAATAGTCCCTAGAAGCTCAAGGAGCTTCTGTGGCTCAGCAGCCCTAGCAGAGAGAAAGCGCCTGTTAGCAGTCCTTTCGCCAAAGCCCTAGTGCTGGCACTCGCTTTGCTGGCACTCCGATGGGCCAGCCCTCAGCCAATCACAGTGGTATCTCGCTGGCCAGGTCCGCACCGTGGCCCGTCCCTGGAGTCAGGGAGCAGGATCGGCCTTGCCCCGAATCCACAGTCTGGGATGGGAGGGGTCTGGAACCCATGGGCTTACGTGGAAACAGAGCGAGGAAGTGACGGGCAGAAGGTCACACGGTGACCTAAGGGCAGTCAGAACTGCAAACGTCCTTCAGACGCCCGCCGGAGCCCCCCGTCCGCGGTGTGGCCCTCACGCGGGGTGGGATTTGTGCATGATCCCTGGACCAGAGAAGCCGCCTGTGGATGCTCAGAAATTTAAAACGTGACTCAAGTGGCCGCCCTTTGGCAAGCCCCATCTCAACAGCCAACAATGCTGCAGGAAAATCTTTTTAAATGAATTTATTTTTAATTGACAAATAAAAATGTACGCATTACACGATAGAATATTATTCAACCTTGTAAAAGAAGGGAATCGTGCCGTTTGCAACAAGAGGGATGAATGTGGAGGACGTCATGCTACTGATAAGTGAAATAAACGAGACACAGAAAGATAAGCACCGCGTGGTCTCACTTACACGCGGGAGCTAAAAAGGTGGGACTCAGGGAAGCAGAGAGAATGGTGTTCCCAGGGCTGGAGGCAGGGTGGGAGGGTGAGGAGGTACCAGTCAAAGAGGACAGCGTTTCAGTTACACAGGAGGAATGGGTTCCGCAGGTAACTATTAAAAGGGGAGAACTTTCTAGCAATCTATGGTGCAAAGTCAGGACTGAACAGGACCTGGGACTCCCAGAACAAATCACATCTCCGCACACTGGCCTGTCTGAATTACGAGGTCACCAGGGGAAAAAAGAGCCACGGGTCGATGGAGCTGAGGTCCCTTGAAACACAGAGTACCCCAGCAAACTGTCCCCCAGGCCTGATTTATCCTGAGGCACAGAGCTGTGGCTACCTGGAGTGGGGTCCTGGCGGCAGGAGCTGGGAGCCACCGGCCCTGAGCGTCCCCGGTCACAGTGTGGCATGGGACGCACTGAGGGGTCCTGGGCCCTTTACCTGGTCCTTTTACTCCATCTCCTCCCCCAGGCTGTGAGCTCCAGGAAGATGGGGACCGTGTTACCCATGTCCTCAGCACCTAACACTGCTCGACACACCATGAGGCCCAACATACAGTTGTCAGATCCATGGATGGCCGCCCGAGTTGCCTTGCATCCCTCCAGGCATGGGAGGCTCACTGCCATCCAAGGCAGTCTGTCCCTTTGCTGAACAGCCCTGCTGGAAATGCCACCCTCGACCCTAAATGGCGATGTTGTGGAGCAAGATCCAGGGAACTTCCGCTTTGGAGTTTATCCTCAGGAGAGAATTCAAAAGCAGCAAAAATAAATGGATGGACACGAAGGTGTTCATGCTGGCGTTGCCTGTCGTGGCGGAAATGTAGCAGCGCTCTGGACGCCTCGCAGATGGCAAAGATTCAGTGTGTGTGTGATTCAGTTCCTCCCGAGACACCGCCGCAACAGACAGCCTAGCAACCATCAAACACGCGAACTATGAGAAGCATGCAGGCACAGGAGAACTGCGATCTAACAGGAGGTCGGGAGAAGCAGGATGCCCGCTGCGCCTGCAGCCGCGGCAGCGACGTGCGCGCAGAGAGGAGGGAATGGAAAACGCAGCGGAGGAAATGGCTGTGTGATCACAGTGGCCGCACCTCTGGCTGCTTTTCCAAGCTTCTTTGCAATGGTATCCCCTGGTCCTATAAGGGCTATTATGCCCATTTTAGAGATGAGGAAATTGAGGCCCAGGGAGGTGAAGCCATTTGCAAGTGGTGGCTGCTGGGACGAACCCAGCAGGTGACTCTGAGCCCCTGGGTGGTCCTGTTTGTCACCCGCTACCTGGGACTGCAACTTCTGCAGCCCTCCTGGGAGCCCAAGGAAAACTTGCTGCTAGAGCCTTCTCTTCTTCTAGGTGACCGTTTCTGTGCCCTCACTGTCCCTCCTAAGACTTGGTCTCCATTCCCCCATCGCAGACCAAGAAGGAGCAATGGCCAGAGATACCCCCACGACAGATAAGAATTGCCTGGAAATATCGGCACTGCCACCGCCCGACCTTTGTGTGAATCTCAGCAACACAGGCCCCTGTGCCCGCCGGGGCGGCACTGCTGGCCGTGCAGACAGAGCGACGTGTCGGAGCCGCCCAGCGTGGCCATCTGCTCCTTAGTATGCAATTAAATCTGACCCAGCAATTACGACTTCGCGGTAAGCAGTGGCGTCATAACCACAGCGCGTCCCCAGGCTCTGGTCTCTGGGCTCTGCGGAGATTTATAGCGCATCCCACGGTCTGAAAAAGGCTCCTTCTTTTAAGCAAAGTAGAAGCAACGGGTCTGCAGGTACAGCTGACTTTACTGGGCCACGCATTTATAGTACCTTATCGACTCCTCCTGACAACTCACTGAGGTGCATGTCATTCTCCCGCAGGTGGCAGCGTCATCGAACTTGCAAGAGCCAGAGCTGGGCTCCAAGCACGGGCTCACCTGGCTCCAAAGCTGCCCCTTCCCTCCAGCCCAGGCTAAATGGCTGAAACAACCACGGCTCTCTTCCCTCACCCACCCCAGCCCCAAATTCTTTGCTTTCAAGTCACTCCTTCGGAAGCCTTTTGGAGACACAAGCCCCCCATTCAGATATTCGCTCAACAAACATTTATTGAGGCTTGATCGTATGTCAGAATCTGTGCGTGGAGGGAGGAAAGCTGCCATGAGCAAGCGCAGCCCTGACCTCACGGAGCTTAGACTAAAGGAAGAGGCAACATTCACCAAGTGGTGGGGCCACACAGTTGGAACAATGGCAAGGAGGGGTATGAGGTTAGAATGTCGGGGTCGCAGAGGGCTTCCAGGCAGCAAAAGAGCATGTGCAAAGGCCCTGTGGTGAGGACAAAGGTCAGTGCAGCAGGAGTACGGCAATCGTCCAGGGAATAAAATACATTTTGATTAACTTTTAACACCAGTTGATCAACACGTGACACGGGGCCACTGCACGCTGACTCTGAGCTTCTTGTACCCAATCTCTAAATCCTTGACTCTAACTAAGCCCCCACACTCGGCCCCCGCGGCGGGTGGTTTATTGTGTGCCCGGCTCTCCACGTGAAGTTCTTTACCCACGTTATGTCAGTGTGTCCTCTCAGCCACTGTGATGCAGGGGCTCTTGCACAGACGAGAAAAGGGAGGCTCAGAAAGGGGGTGCCACCCAACAGAGCGCGGAAGCCTGCGAGCTGGAATCTAAACACAGATGGGCTTCACTCCAAGCCCAAGCCCAGGGCTCTTTCCATGGTGGCACTGTCGCAGCAGCTTCTAAGTGTCTGCGGGGGCCGGCACTGTCCTCGCCCGGAAGCGAGCGCCACCCTGGGCACAGAAGCGCGAGACGGATTCCCATCCTGTTCCTCGACCTCTTGCCACGTGGCTGTGACCTGTCCTCGGCACATCCACGGAATGAACGATCCCCAGCTACAGGGCAGAGTGCTCTCGCCGTGACCGACTGGTGGCATCTTGCTGCGAGTTCTCTCAGGGGTTGGCCCTCCTCTTCCTCCTGTGGGCTCCCCTTATTGTCACCCGAGTCCTGTGACACCATGGCCACCTTGGCTGGCACAGGCAGGTTGAAGTCCTCAATCTAGGCTCCCCCAAAGGCAGACCCTGAGGAAAGGATTTGGGGGCAAGTCCTTTGTCAGCCAGGTGACCCCAGGAAGAGAGTCCTGGGCGGGGCAGTGACATTACGGAGTGAATGGCCACTGTGTGCAGCTGGGCACTGTCCTGCTGGGAGCCTTTGGGAGACTGTGGCTTACACTGTGATCGCCGAGATGGAGGGCAAGGGAGCTGGGGTGTGTATCCGCCAATACCCATACTTTTCTGGGGTAGTGTTGGGGGTGTTAACCCGCCAGTGTGTCTAGCCAGCCTGCCCACTCACGGGGCCAGAGCGCAGGGGCCATCTGCCAATGACCCCCAGGGTGGCCAAGAGACGTGGGCGGGAAGTTCACCCACCCACCTAGTCTTCCGGGCAACAAACACTTCTTCAGCATCCACGTGCCTGGTGGCGCCATGCTCTGCACAGAGACAGCTCAGAGGGGCAGAATATTCAAGCACCTACTATGTGTCAGGCACCAAGCTGGAAACTTCAATACGTTCTTTTCAAATTACGCATGCATGTATGTAAGTGTCAAAACCACTTTGCCAGATTTTGCATTCCCTACATACTGACCGTGACCAGCACAGGCATGTGAATCACCCTCGAAACCTTGGTTTTTGCATCCATAAAATGGGCATGAAATTGGTACCCATCTCACAGGGTTGCCGAGAGGATTCAACTGTAAAGTTCATGGAAACCGTGCCTCCTGCAGAGTACACACTCCATAAATGGTAGCAATTCTTCTCTTTTTCTCTTATTACTGTAACTCACCAAGTCTAAGACGCCATCAGTTGTAAGCCACATCCCAATCTTAAGAGATATTAAAATGCAAAAATAAGTACTCGTTAGAATTGATGAGATAGAGCATTATTCCCGTTTTCTGATTTGGGCATTTCTGAGGCTTGGGGCAGGGATATAATTAGCCTGATTCCCCCTATATTCCCTGCTTCCTGCCCCTGGGACAGGGTCCTTCCTGGGTCACCCTGGCGTCATGTTCAGGCAGATTTTGCTGTTAATGCTACACCGCAAGGGCAGACTCAATGCTTCTCAAGCTGTGGGTTAACTTAGTTTAGTGCCATGTCAAAGGGAACCAGAAGTCTGGAGCAATTACGCTGATGGGGCCCCCACCCACGCGCCACCCTCCTCCCAGCCTCCACCAAGATGACTCAGCCCAAATTATCCCCCTAATCGTCTCAACCTGTGTGGACTCCTAGCTGGGGCCCTCCTTCCCCCAAACCACATTGCTGAGTCCCTGACGGCTGCAGACAGGCAGAGAGATCCTCTCTGAAATGCAATGTTGCTTTCCAGACCTTTCCACCGTTCCTCATAAAGCCAGCGTAAACTTCCCCCTCCCTTCCGCCCACCCTTCTCTGCACACACGCCTGGCTGTCAATGGCCTTTATGAAAGCTTCTGCTTAGAACAGACCTCTCCCTTCTGGGATTCCTGTCCCTCCACCGGTGGCCCTGCCTGACACTTGTTGCCCTGCCTGGGGAAGGAAAGTATTGAATTTGCAGTCCCTCGAGGGGAGGAGCTGTCTTGCACTGACGTCTGGATCCCACCCTGGCAGAGCTCATGGCACAGAGAAGGTATCTATGACAAGTGAGTTTAGACAGAGAAAAGGAAAATTAAAAAAAAAAGAAGAAGAAGAAGAACCAAAGAAGTTTGATCATGGAAGAAAAAAGGACGTCTGTCGGGGGTAGGGGGGTAGGCGGTGCTACAGCTGTATCCGGCTCCCTTAGCAAGAAACAGAAGACATAATGGCAAGAACAAACAGATACAACAGCAAGAACGAACAGATGCAGGGATGCTCCACACAAATCAAAGGACACACAGAATCTCTCAGGGGGAGTAGAGGAGGCTCTAGGGCAGTGGTCCCCAACCTTTTTGGCACCAGGGATCACATTCATGGCAGACAATATTTCCACGGATTGGGGAGAGGAGAGATGGTTTCGGGATGATTCAAGTGCATCACATTTATTGTGCACTTTATTTCTATTATTATTACATTGAAATATATAATGACATAATTACACAACTCACCATAGATTGGGGACCCCAGCTCTAGGGGGTGGATTTTTATATTCAGGATTCAGTAAAGAATCTTTTGTTGACCAAGAAAGCTCTCCTCGTATATTGTTTTTATGAATGCAGAAGTCCCATGAATTGAACAGGCATTTTTTGAAGACCAACTGGGAAGGCACACTGTGGCCCGTGGGTGCCTGGCAGGGGTTATGCCAATGCAGGCTGGGAGACGCTGGGGACCTCATTTATTTATCTTTAATCGGCAGCTAGACAGGAATGAGCTGATTCCATCAAGGACATTTGTGAGTGACTCAGTGTCATCATAGGTCTAGACAGCCCCTCAAACCCAGTCCCTTCCCCTCCCCTGCCACTGCCACAGTCATGGGTCGCCACGCATTTAACAGTCTCGTTCTTCCAGGCCACCCGCCACCCCGACCACTCCTTTACGTATATACTTATGTATCCAACAATAGCAAATGGTATTGCCTGGGGAAGATGGTTTTTAAATGAACGCAAATGATAAGACCCTTTGTGGCTCATTTGCAACTCTTTTTTCCTCTATCAATATTAATTTTCAAGATGCACCCTTGCTGGGCAGTGTAGTGACAGCTCATACCTTTTTACGGCTGTCTAATATTCCATTTTATGACTATCTTACTTTCCCTGTCCATTCCCACACGGATGAACACACAAGTGGTTTCGAACCCTGCCCTACCAGACACCTCACATCCTTCTTTAATTATCTCCCCTGTAACAAGGAGTGCCACAGATGGCTTCCACGTGTCCACTGGCTGGCCACCTCCCATGCAGACCTCATCCCCAGAAAGTCTAGTCGGGGAGTCAGGATTTGTAGGTGCACAGAAGAAATCTCACTCTGCGGCTGAGTTGGGTGGCAAATAGGTGTCTTCATTCTCGTCTCTCTTGTTGGCCTCTTAACCCTCGTCACACTGAGAATGCCTGGCACTCCTGGAAGAGTGGCGTGGCGGGCGTGAAGAGGGAGGGGTGGGGTGCAGCTCTGACTGCGTCGGGGGGCCCTGCCTGGTCCATCAGGGACAGCCCAGGCGGGACAGCGGGAATCCTCTTGCTGTTGTTTATGTTGGCTACAAAATCTGGGAAATCGTCACTGGGTGCGTAGGCCAGTGTCTCAGTATTAAGTCCCGTGAGCATGAATCTCATTCCCCAGCGTTCCCCTGTGATCCAGACCACAGGGCCTGCCCGTGGTGGATCCCGATTTGCTGCTACTGAGAAAGAGAAAGAAACCAGAGGCCGTGTTGAGTAAGCTCAGAATCAGTTCTGCGGCCCGGTGGAAATGCTGCCATATGCTTAATTGTGCTCCAATTACACAGAATGCTCCAGAATCGCCGCTCTGGGGTGGAGTGGCGCTAATGGCAATCATTACATTTGGACAGCCCTGTTCAGTTTTATGTGATCTTTGCAGCTACCGGGTGGTTCGCAGAGAGTTGCCGGCCTGTCCCAGCACGGGAGAGACGGTGGAGCTACTCATGTGCAAATGCTTGCGGAGCACCTAGCACGGGCAGGCAGATCAAGCCTGGTTCCAGGCACACCAAGGACAGTGGGGAGACAAGCCACACAGACACACAGACACACAGACACACACACACACACACACAGCGCCAGTCAGGACAGCCCCCTGCAGAGGGGACATCTGAGCAACTGAGGAGAGGGAGCCTTGAGGTCTGGTGGAAGAGCGTTCCAGGCAGCAGGAACAGCCAGCGCAAAGGCTGAGGGCCCTGCCTGGTGCAGCAGCAGCCGCTGTGGCTGGAGTGGGGTGAGGGGTGCAAGACTGGGAGAGGATGAGGACAGAGGGGGCCCCGGTGGGTCATAGCGGGGAATCTGCCCTTCACTCTCAGTTACATGGGAAAGCGTTGAGCAGAGGAAGGATGTGACCCGTTTGATACTCACAAGAATCACATGGTTCCTCGACAGGAGGGCAAGGGGCCAGTCAGGAAGCTCTCGAGCAACAACCCAGGGACAGAGGGTGGTGCATGGCTCAGCTTGGTCGGGTGATGAGAAAAATGGGACTCTGGACAGATTTTGAAGGTGGAACCAGCAGGGCCACTGATGCTTCCACTGCAGGCGTGAGAGGCACCCTGGAGCCCCAGTGAGCGGGTCTCCTGCTCCACTGCGTCCACCGCAGCCTGTTGCTGGGGCTGCAGCGCACCCACTAGCACAAGCATGCTGACCATCACTAAGGGTTTGAGGGTGATAGCTTGGCCCCTTTTTGCAGCGGCAGACCCTACTCCTCACCTCCATTCTCTCTTACCAACAAGAGGATCTTAGGCAGGGTATGGCGCCAGGCCCTGGCGTTTCAGGGACAGATAAAGCCCATACAAATACGACTGTACGTTTGCCACACGATGTGCGGTACTTCGGAGCCACAGTGCAGGGAAGAGTCTTTGCATCTCCCTAGTGCAGAGTGGAACAGAGGTGGTAAAATCCGCTGCTCAAGGCAACAAGGCAACTTGGAATGAAGCGGGGGCTTGTGCTCAGGTGACAGGGTGACGGTCATGGCCTGGGTGAGCCCTGCACAGGTGGAAGAGTGAAGGATCGTGGCGTTTGGATCCTGCCAGGCCCAGACACTGGCTCACTCTCTCTCCCTGTGGCTCGGCCTATTTCCTGAGTTCCTGGTCCCTACCATGCGACCCGCAAACTTCATGCTTAAGTCCGTCTTCATGCACAGCTGGAGGATTCGGGGAGCTGTGGACCCTAAACATTTGAAAGCACCGAGGGATGCTGGCTTCGTTAATAAGGGACCAGGGGTCCAGCCTCTTATTCCTTCTGCTGGCAGAAGCTCCTGTGATATCAAGGAAGAAAGAGCAACTCCCATCTTACAACGTTCATGGTTCCAGTCCGTTCCGTTTTAGAATTTCTTAGATCTAATTCCTTATTTGTTCCATCTTGAAATTTTCAAGGTTTTCATTCCTCTAAGAAAAAAAAATAGCCTAGATCTGATGCTTGCCCTGCTAGAATTTCCTTGATCTAGTTTCTATTCGAGTCCACCACGGAAGTCTGGAAACGTGTGTGGGCGATAGCGGTGGGTCACAAGCCCTACTCGGGGTATTTGCTTGTATCCAAGTATTCCTCCAGCCAGTCTGTTCTGAGTGGTGACGCTAAGCCAGGCACAGAGAAGTCAAGTGCGCCGGGCAGAGGGAGGTCAACATTGTGTGCTGAAGTCACACCAAATGTTATCTAAGTCCGCTATGTGCCAGGCACAGGAGAGAGAGCAGGGCCCGAAAGCACCTGTAGCTGACCACTCTGGTTCCCAAGTTCAAGTGCTCGTCAGAATCACCCATGGGAACTGATCAACATACAGCCCCTTGGGCCTGAGCCCTCAGAGGTCCTCATTCTGCATTCCATAGGGAGGGCCCAAGTAGGGTGACCAACCCGTCCCAAATTGTCAACATCTGAGGGCTTCTCCAAGAGGTGGCAATTTCAGCACTAAAACCAGGACAGTCCCAGGCACACGGACTCCCTGAACCTAGGAGTCCACATCTGTAACAGACTCCGCAGGTGACTCAGACGCAGGCCGTCCACAGGGCCAGGTGGGTGCAGAGAGGAAGCTCGGAATCCCAGTCTTCCCTGGGGCAGGCTCTGAAATCGAGGGGTTTGCGAGGGCAAAGTTGTCCGGCAGAGGGCAGGAAATCCTGGCACAGGGGACAGCAAAGCCCCCCCACCCAACCCCCGGAGCAAAAGCCCTGGTGAGATCTAAGCCCCCACATCTGCTCACCTAGATCTGCTTCCTTCGGCACATTCCCAGCACGACGGGTCAGCGTGAGAAGAAGTAAAAATCAAACAGGACTGATCAGCCCGAGTGGGCGGAGGTGTCCGCGCGCCCACGTTGCTGGGCCGCATTTCCCAGCAGCCCCGGCGGGCACGGCTGAGCTGCGGCTTCCACAAGCTGCAGGGTATTTGGAATCAAGGCTCAACCTTGGGAAGTATTAATGAAAATGTCACAGGCACTAAAGTCAAAGCAGATGTGAAGCCGGCTACATAGGCAGACATAGCTGATAAGAAACAGCCCAGGAGAGAACAAAACCTCTTGAGATTAGGTCAAGGGCAGACCAGAAAAAAAAAAAAAATGACATCCGGGGGTCCCCCGTGGCAACTCAGGGGAGCGCTGCCGCTCCCGTGGAACAGGCTGACATTTTTGTGCTGCTGTTATATATTGACATCCCGACAGGGCAGCTTCAGAGCCTCCACATCAGCAAATAAATATTACGTCTCCATCTTCAGCTAAGCAGAGCTGTGCTGCATTCCTATTACTTCATGTGGATTAACCATCTGGAAGTTGAATCAAGCCACAGAGTAAAGAATGGGTTCCAATCTTGCATTCACCCAAATAAGCCGTACTAGTCTCAATTTATGGCAGATGGTTATGCAGTCTCAGTGGGCCAAAAAATCTCTCCGCAAAAGAATAAAGTTTATGCCAATTACTGTAATAGGAACCAGCACAACAACGGCGTGGGGTTGACTGAGATCGCAGATATCGCCGCACAGCTCAGCGGCGGCGGGGGGCCAGGGGAACCATGGGGACCCGGTTAATTCATTAAGATAACGCGAGAGAAATGAGCAGGGTTAGTCATAAAACAGAAATATTTCCTCGCAAAGGACGGGAGAGCATTGAGGCGGAGTGGCCCTCCCTGGGACGGGGCCTGAGCCACGCCGTGGGCAGGGGCGGGGAGATGGCTGAGGTCTCAGGGAGGCTGCCGGCTGCTTGGGGGAGAGGCACAGGAGGTGAGGGGTTCGAGTCTGGCCTTCTCTGCCCCATTCACTCGAAATGGATCTGCCGAGCATGGCCCACACTGGGGCAGGCAGTGGCCAGGCCCCGAGCCTACAATGGCCTGTTCCCAGAGCCCCCGGTAGCTACCTGGCTAAGACGGCGGCACCCAGGTAGGGGAGCTGGTGGCGTCAGGAGGCCCAGGGCGGCTTCTTTGAGGATGTGGCTCCCAGGCTGGGGTTGAAGGATGAACAGAGGAGGGAAAGGGGCTCTGGGCCTGCAGGATACCATGGGGCAATGGTCTCAGAGAAGCCAGAAGCAGGCCATGGAGGCCGCAGCGAGCGGTGAGCGGCAAGGATGGAGAGGGTGGCCGGGCCCACATACACGGCCTCGCGGGCCCAGGGAGGATTGTCTCCGTCTGGGATCAAAGATGCAATGACATGAGCCTCTTTCCTTTCAAACAGGCACTTCTGGCTGCAGGAAGCTCTGCCTCTTTTCAGCTTAGCAGCGTCCTGACCTATGTGTGCTCCAGTCCTCTCCAAGGGAAGGAAGGGTGCTAAGTCCCCAACCCCGGATGGTGTCGGGAGGGAATGGGGCATGGCAGCGCCGCGGGATTTGCACTCTGAGTCAGCTGTCTGAGCAAAGTGCACCCCTCAGCCGGCAGCTGCCACGGAACCCGTGTCCCAGCCCCACCCCGCGGCCGTGCAGTGCTGGCACGGAGGAGGTGGGGGCCAGGCGGTCAGTCTGGGGCACACTGAGTTCCAAAACGAGGCTGCCCGTTTCCTATACGATGCTGGTCCAGCTTTTGTGTTTGTAAATGAAAGCTGCCAGCTTGAATGCTGACATTTAGGGGTCACAACAGGGTGACCAACTGTCCCAGTTTGCCCAGGAATGTCCCGATTTTAGCACCAAAAGTCCAGCCTCCCAGGAAACCCTCTGTGCTGGGCAAACTGGGATGGCTGGTTGCCCAAGCTGCCTAACAGACCAACCAAGAGGCAAGCCCAGGGCTGTAGAGATTTTCAGGCATCACTCACACATTCCTTGTCGCAGGGCCACATTCCGTGTTGGTGTGATCACCTTGAGTTCCACTGGCAGGACACTGAGGCTCAGGAGGGCCGAGACTTACTGCCAGCCCACTCCACTGCTCGGTAAGCGGAGGCTGCAGGCTTGACATGCAAGCACGGGATGCCAAAGTCCCCGTGGCAGCATCCTTTAGCAAAACCCCACGGTGTCAGCCAGGACTGCAGGGGTCCACGTTCTCTGGAATGGTTGACAAGTAAGGGGACGGAGCTCCTTACAAGCAACAGTCATGCCACCGTCCCCTACCGGGACGGATGTCTCTTCCCTACTCCCACAAAGGCTGAGCAAACAGAGGCCACTGTCTCATCCTGGGGGCCCGGAGCCAGGCTGGGCCGGGCTGTCCAGAGTCACCCATGGGTACCCTGAAGCTCACAAACCACCTGAGGGGACAAAGTAGCAATGTGGAGAGCGGATTCCAGGGCTGGTGGGAGAGGCCCCGCCAGGCTCACACGCGGGGAGCTCACCAGCAGGAGCGCAGGCGCTGATCTCAGTCACACAAGTGGAAAATCTGAGCCAAGGGGCCGGGAGGAATCCTGCAACCCCCGCATCAGCTTTCTGGCACGCGTCTAGGAAGAGGGGTGAGCTCATGGGCCACCAGATGCCGAGCCAAAAAACCTCACCCGCAGCGACAGAAGGCACTGCCGGGCAGTCACGTATGGGAAGGGCTCTTGAGGCCTTGTGTGTGACAGAGAGTTTTAAGGAAGATCGTCATGTAAAAAGCTAAAGACAATTTGGGGGTGGGGGGATGACCCACCAAGATAAGGAAAGCACCACGGTGGCTCCCTCCCGGGTGTTCGCAGGCCCAAGGACTTCCTGCAGCGCACAGCGGAGAGTGAAGGCAGCTACTCCTCATCCGACACGGCACACGCTGTTCAGAACGATCTAGAAACCTTGCCCTCTAAGTACTCTGATGGGACTTGCAAGAGGCCGCATGGAAACAGGGGAAGCATCATCAGCAAAATCAAGTATGGGGTGGGGGGGACGAGGGTAGGAAGCCCCGCCTGGAGAGGCTGCCTCGGTGGGATGTAAAACCCAACACGGGGGTTTCCTGATGCATAGACGGAGGGGGAAATTCAACGCTGTCTAGGAAGAAACGTTTTCTTGGCTCTGAGCTCTGGGAAGAATGAGTCATGGCAGTTTGCTCCTAAGGGGTGTTTAAGAACATGGGGTGTTCCTAACAGGACTTTTATCAGTAGGGCCACTCCTTACATGGAGCCCTAGTAAACGCCACAAGCATGGAGCTTGGCGGTTCTGAAAGACGGGGAGGCAGGGTGAGCAGTGGTTATGAGCGACTCCGGAGTGGCCCCTGGGTTATAACTCCCGCCCACCACCTTCAGTAATATGACCTGGGGCAAGTTAGACTAATCTGGGCCTCAGTTTCTTCATCTACCTCATAGGGTGGTTGTGAGACCAATTATGGGTTATGTTTTGAATAGCGCCTGACACATGGTATTTTCTTTTTTATGCAATGTTATGTTAAGAGAAACAACCATAGGAAGAATCTTAAGCAAGGGTTGACATACTATGGCCCTTGGGCCAAATTCAACCTGCTGCCTGTTTGTGTAAATAAAGTTTTATTGAGACACAGCCATGCCCATTCATTTATGTAATGTCCCTGGCTATTTTCCCACTACAAAGGCAGAGCTGAGTAGCTACAACAGAGACTGCACGGCACACAAGGCCAAAAATACTTACTACCCAGCCTTTCACAGTGCTGGCCCCTGACTTAAAGGAATGAACGGATTGTGTGATGTCTAGGCGTTGCTCTTCTGGGCCTGATACGACACCTCCTCCCCAGCCTTACTTGGGAGAAGTTTTTCGTTCTACACAGTGCCTCTCTTGGAAGGACGTTCTGGGAGAGAGGGCTACAGGACACCTTGGATGGGAAACACTCATAGCACCTGCTGGTAGGCTGACAAGTTGCTCCTGGGCCTCCCAGGCCAGGAGAAAGTGGAGGCGGTGCTGAGAGAACACGCCATCAGTATTCTGGGCCGCAGGGAGCCAGCTTGCAATGCGATGCCCAGAGGCGAAGCTTTTGTTTAGCACATACATTAATAAACACTGTAAGCCACTCCTCCGTTCCACTTCATGAAACTCCCTCAGTCTGGAGTGCAAGGCAATTCTGCTATCGACTGATGAGCAGGTGGCGTCAGAGTCTACACGGGATCAACGAGGTGGAGGCATGTCATGGTGCTTTACTGCTTCCCAGAAATCTAAGAAGTAAACAGACTCAACCCAAGGTCAAGCGTCACTGGCTCAGGGAAACCCCGGGTCAATTTTCTAGGCAAAGGCCTGGTGCTAGTGTTCCCCATCAGGAGCCATGACACCAAGCCCAGGGTAACACGTTAGCAATGGCATCTAGAGAGTCCAGTTTCCATTGTGGAAAAGGTATAGGGTATCTACAAGCCTTTCCATGAGCACCGCATTTAGTTTAACAGCCACCAATAAGTATTTTCTAGACAACAGAAAGAGAAACAAAATATGCCAATTGAGAAGGGTTTACCCAGAATTATCTTCATTGTATTTCATTCATCAATGGCTTTTGTCAACACATCATAGCTCCAACCTTCAACTCTCCCCGCCTGTTGGTTAGGAATCAGATGCTTAGAACTATTAATACTTACTTCGATGGTCGACACAGACGTTAAGGGCCGCCAGGAAATCACCTCAATTCCTTTTACCCGAGGCTGACCTGACAAAGGCTCCATTTATACTGATGGCAAAAGGGGCTCACACTGGACATTGGCTTTGGCTGCACTAGGCTTTTGGGCCTCAGGGAGAGATGCTTGTGGTTACGCAGGGGCACAGTACCACCAAGAATGGTCTAGAAAGTTAACTCTGGCAGACCCCGATTACAGTTATCCATACAGTGTCCTACAGCAGGGCTTGGCAAAGGAGTTATGGTCTCACTAGTCAAATCGAGCCATCTGTGTGTGTAAATAAAGCTTTATTGGAACAGACACATTATTTACGTATTGTCTATGATGGTTTTTGCATTACAAACGCAGAACTGAACAGCTATAATAGAACACATGGCCCACAAAGCCTAAAATATTTACTGTTTAGCCTTTTGCAGGGTTTTGGACTCCTGTCCTAGATGACGGTCCATCAGAGCATGGTTTGGATTGGACCAGGACATAAAAGGGGGGCAGGATTTTGCAGGCATCTGGGGACACTTTTTGAGACTAGGGGACCAATTAGAATTTCTGGCTGGGGCAGCACAGCCAGTGATGGAGTTCATTGACAGGAGGAACAGACAGCACATTTTGGGGAAGCAGGAAGGGCTAAGAAGAGTTTTGTTTTAGACTCCTTTAAAGAGTCTCTGAAACCTTCAGTTTAGGTGTTTGGAAAGCAAAGAGGAAAATGCAGACTTGGAGCTCCCTCCTCTGTTCTCTCCCTGTATTCTGAGCTGTCGGCTACCATAAATACCATATCCTGTTGCAGCTAGTTAGGGCAGAAATTAGACCTTACTGACTTTTTGGTTGTAACTCCCCTCTGCTCATACCCCAGGACTCTAAAGGAACCTTGGCATAGAATAGACAACTATTTATTGCAGGTAAAAAAAGGAGCAATTTGAGAGTCAGTTTCCAGCAAGGTAAGTGACTTTGGGGTTCAACTATGGCATACACCCCCAAGGAGTTCTCAAACTAACATGGGCCACAAAACACAGAGATTTAAAGATGACATCTATTAACCAAGGCATGGAGTCTGTAAGAGCCAAACGAGGGTGTGAAACCACTGCAGAGGGAGTCACTACAAGTTAAGGAAGGCTTCCTGGAGGAAGTGGCACTTGGCCCCAAGGCTTTGAAGAATGGGTGGGAATCCCAATACCCAGAGAGGAGGCAGTCATCTCAATGACCTGCCAGGAAGAGAGAATGGGGATTCTCCTAGCCCTCTACCCACCCCCTGAAAAGAGGGCACATCAAACTCAAGCCATCGAAAGACAACTGGAAGTTAACTGGTATTTCTAAAGGCTCCCCACTTAATTCTAATGTGCACCCAGGGCTGAGAACACTAGTTTGCTAGTTTACATGAGTTGAATTTTTTCAAACCAGTCTCTTTACGGTTACTCAAGGGATGGGAGTCCTAAAGACATAGTCTGGGCATAATGAGAAGAACCTGGAATAGAGGAAACATTCTTTTTTCATCAGGGATAATTTTTTTTTGAGAGAGTCTTATTTTGTTGCCCTGAGTAGAGTGCCACGGCATCAGCCTAGCTCACAGCAACCTCAAACTCCTGGGCTCAAGTGATTCTCCTGCCTCAGCCTCCCCAGGCATACAGGCATACCATGACACCTGGCTAATTTTTCTATTTTTCATAGAAACGGGGTCTCGCTCTTGCTCAGGCTGGTCTCAAACTCCTGAGCTCAAGCGATCCTCCCGCCTTGGCCTTCAGAGTGCTAGGATTACAGGGACAAGTGCCGGCCAAGGACAAGTTTTAATTCATGATGTAACTCAACGGAGGAGAAAAATGTAAATGTATAATAAGTAAGTCATGGAGCAGTGCTTCCTCAGATGAGATTACAAGACCCTCTGGGGACAGAAGTGACCTTGAGGAAGTGGGGGAAGCAAAAGTTTGTTCCAAATTCCTTTTAAAACAATAAAGATGCCTTGCCACTGGGCACTTTCAGGTGGAAGGGATGGACATCAAAGCATCAGGGGTCCCAGACTGCTGAACAATTTTAAATAGTTAGGCTGGCCCTGGAACTTCTGTGCAAGGCAGCTTTGGAATATCTGCAATTTCTACTTTTCCCAACGCAATCCAGTTGAAGAACTGGTTTTGAAGGGACCTGCTGTTGCTTAGCATTTCCAAATGAGAAAGCATAACCCCCAGTGACACCAGCAGGGCTCCTGGGAAGCAGTCTCGGTGGGCAGGAGATGCTCCAAGCTCAGCAGAACCACCTTTAACCTGTTCTCCAACACTCTCCGTCCCTCCCAATCATGCAAAGTCCCAAACTCTAAAAACTGGCAGTGAGTGTAACTTGAAAAAAACAATACGTTTTGCATCCAGTAAACTCTATCCCGTAACATTCTGTGGCTCTTACGAGATCAAATCTGAGGGTCTAAGAACAAAGTCAGAACATTCCCTTTCCAAATGAACAAGAACAGGGAATGGCACACTGCGCCCTTGTCAGCTAAGCTGCTGAGAGATGTACAAAACAAATGTCTCTCACTTCCTCAGAGACAAGATTCGTGGAGAAAGCTGGGCCTTGAAACTTTACGGTGTCGTAAGTTGAAGAAGGGACAGAAAGGTCAACTTCAAAAGCCAAGTGTTAGGTCCACAGGTACAGGAGATTCAAGAGATTTTACATCAACTAAGAGGCAGTCTGGTAAATGACTGGAACAGGCCCTGAAGGGGACCTCCCCTGTGCCGGAGAACACCACGTCTCAACGGACCCCAACCCTTGCCGCTGAGCGTTATCGGCCTCCACTGACGGACAAGGAGTGCGAGGCTCAGCCAGGAGCCAGGAGGGCCCCCGGGTGTGCCTGACCCTGTCCAACAGCTGGCATCCTGGGCTCCTTGGGACCCAGCTGCCCAGCTGCCTTTGGTGACTTTTGCTTTCTCATCTACACAATGAAGATGGAGTCTAAGATCCTGTCAAACAACTCTCCACTCTTAAATGACCATCACACTGACTTGTAATGTATCTGTTTACACGTCTGTGTTCCACGCTGAGATGTGCGCTGCCTTCATTCACCTTGGTCCCTCTAGCAAGACCAAGTCTGAGTGCCACGTGCTCAGACCGCTGAATGCACGAATGACAGTCACCACAAATGCAAACATCGTCCCTGAAACAGAACATTAAGAAACTTATCTCAGAAAACAAACCAAGAAACACCCAAAAATAAAAGATTACATATTAATCCATCCACACAACTGGCTATCTCTCCTAATGCTAAGCAGCCCTAGAATGTCAGCTGGAACCACAAGAATACAGTTGTTACACGTACAAAAAACAGTTGACCAGAAATGACACAGTCCTACAGGAGGAGAGGTAAGAAGTGGTCTCAAACCACAAAGCCACAATCTTTAAACAATCAGAAGATAATGGCAAAATCCTTACTGAGTGCTTTAAAAATACTACGGGTTTCCCTATTTTTCCCTTTAAAAATCTCTTGAGACTAATAATATATAATCCTTCTTTAGTTTACTGCTAAGCTTTTAAAGACAGAAAATTATTTAAGAAACCAAATATAACAACTTAGTGTGGTATAGGTGCCTTTCAAGAATAAGAATTGCCAATAAAAAACAAAAAATGCTTTTTCTTTGTTTCCCCCCAAGTGGTAGGTAGTGCTGCAATTTAGAGAATTCTTGAAAATCTAGCAGAGAAGTGGTCTGCGGTATTCCAAACCAGACCTGGCACTGGGGAAACAACCACTCAAGCACACAAGTGGCATTTTGTGATCAAATTTATTTTTTGTTTAAATTTCATTTACTTTGTTTTACTGTAATTTACACAAGAGACTGCCAAGTAAACTAGGTATTTTACATTCAGCACACATTCCCTCAGATCTCCACAGTTGTTAGAAAAACACTAAAATCCATGTGCCGGGCTCTCATTTCCATGTGTGCCCAAGCTCCCAATGATACTACAGATGCCAGTGAGAGTTAAGTTCATTAAAAAGAGAGGACTAGACTTTTATTTCACAAAATTAGCAGTAATCTTCCTCGCACCAAACATTTTGCAGACAATCATTATGCTCTAACAAAACCTATCTTACAACAGTGCCCAGAGAGTAAACATCAGTCTTTATCCTGAGTACACAAAGGATGTATGAAATGTAGGGTTTGCTGCTGAGGATGCAGGGCATCGCAACGCAGCAGTGATCCTAAACATCCTTCCTTGTCTGATTCGCTGCAGTTGCTCCAGTAGGGACACGGGACGTGTGGGAAAACCAAGGGCAGGGAGGGCAGGACTGTCAGCAAATTGGATCACGAATGTGATTTGACTGCAGGGGTTGGCGTGTTTTAGGAGGGACGGGAGGTTGAGAAAGACAGTTTGTGACCTGAAGGCTTCAACAACATTATACTATTCAAGCTTCCAGGACAGGAGAAACACTGGATTCGGACAGAGAAAGCTTATAAAAAATCTTACCTAGCGATTATTCTTTTTAAAAAAAAAAGGTGGCAGCGGCTTCTAACCAGCATCCTCATGATGCCCATTCAGGAATCCAGGATATGTTCTGATGACATCCTACTTGGGAGCGTGTCCCATAGTCAGGTCCACCAAGCCCCTTGGCACGGCCCCCTCATCGTGCGCAGGCAAGACTCACACTGCGTCTTAAACTTCTATCTCAAAGGCAGCATCTCCTCCTTGAAGTGGATTTCAACATGAAAAGAGCAAAATGTCATCACTATCTACACAGTATCATGTGAGCTGTGAGGAACCTAGACCATTTGCATAGTTTCCAAGCCGTTAATCCAGAAAAATCATTTCCAAAACAAGACTCCACGGAAGTGCCATACTTCCAATTTTTCTACATAGAGCCTGCAACATTATTAAGACTAATCTCTTCACCAATTTGTCTAACAGGAGCCTGAAAATTGTCTAGTGTTTACTATAAATCACAAACCGTCATCTTCATTTTTGCTAGGTTTGATATAGAAAAATATTTGAAATTTAAAATACAAAAATCCAATAGAAACCAGAAATTTTTTTTTAAAAGGATTTTTCCCTCAGGGCAAATAAGTAAAAACTGGCCTGTAACTTTACTCCTTACTTAATAGATACTGTCAAATTTGGCTACAAAATAATAACCGTCCAGAAATAAATAGTTATAAATACATTCTGAGTTTACATTTCAGATTCACTGGAATACCAAAAAATTTTGAAGAAATTTTTCTGTGGGAGTCTGCTGCTTATGGGACTAAAATAAAAATTTATAAGAGACTGATTTAAAAGAACAGAAAAATAACAAAAGGCTATATATATTGGTCCACAGCTTGACATTTATGAAACATACCAGCTAGTATTACAATGCAGTCAAATTTGTCCATTAATGGTATTACTCTGATACTTATTAAAATCTGTTCCAGGTATATATATTGAAAATATTTTCTTTTGCATTCTTGCTCAAGATAGGTACAGTACTTTGGAGAAACTGTACTAATCCCTTCAGTATGTTTGTATGTACATATATACACAAATGTGTGTATCTGGATCTGCAGCTCTACATGCGTTTTATATACAGCCACAGACGTACACACACATACACACACGGGGCTGGGAACCTGTGCATGTGTGCATGTCATCACGAGCAACGTAGACACTGGTCAGATTCTTCTTCACTCATCACTGGCTGCACTTGTTCCCCTCACTTGACCTTGATTACGTAACTGCAAGAAAAGTGAAAGAAAGTGCAAAAGGTGTTAAAATATAGGAAGACACAAGAAAATGTGAGACAGCTGCCTGTCACACACATTCTCCCGAAAAAATTCTCAATGTAGCAAAACTTTTGGCATAAAATCTACCCGAACTACTGCATCTTTAAAAACTCAATCTAGTTAAAGAGATTTTAGTCTTAGCAGTAATAGCATCACATTTTGTTTCATCAGAGGGAAAAATAAATTGGAAGCAGAATCACAAAATACATCACAGAAACTTGAGAACTTAACAAAAGTAAAAATAAAAAAAATTTCTAATGAACATTGAATTTAAACAAAGAGCTTCAGGGGGATCTTAGAAGAGTTACTCCATTCTTATTTCATGCAACTACTTTTTGTTCACAACAGAACACTTCATTTACCCTCTCACGTTCGATAATCAAAGAGCAGGTAGCTCATGGAAGGGGCAGCAAAGAACCACAGGGGAGGGACAGGAGTGTTGCGTCTTGTTTTCTCCCTCAATACACACTGTAGTTCCATATTAACAAACGACAACAGTATACTGTTGCTATTTGTTTACTCATACTGGTTTCAATATGTGGGGTAGATTTTGATGCCCTCCCCCATCCCCCCGGAAAATCTGTTACCTGGGCATATAAATTTGTCTTAGAGAAATAAGACCACTGAAATGTTTTACACTATAAATTAAAACCACAGTGAATTTACACCGAGTAAAGCTAACTATAAAGATAATTGAAGATTAAACATGGAGGAAGACTTTCTGGTGCACAGAAAAAATTTCAACTAAAATGAATTATTGAGGTTGGTCCTTATGGTATGGAATGAAGAATCTTTGTTTGATTTAAAATGCTTTTACACATTTCCTTACTAACCACAAATGGTTCTACCGAGGAACAGGTCAATTAACTGGCTATCAAAAATCAGCCAGCTTCTTGGACAATGCCATGGGATGAACATGTGCATTTAACAGCTGGGCTCTAACCTGTAACACCAACAACTAGCCTGGGATTACTAAATTAAACCTGTTCCACAGATAAAATTCTTAAAGAATAACTCAAGAGTTCACTGTCAATTTCTAAAATATTTATCTTTTAAATCCTAAAAATAAAACCACATTTAACAGTTAGAGCCTCTGCTTAGAAAGTTAACTGCCCATCACCAAAAAGGTATAGGTTTTTAAACATCTTTTTACCCAGGTCTTCACTTACACAGTTTGATATTGTCTCTGACCCTACAGGGGACTCATCTAGACATCAGCAGCCGACGTGCCTCGAACGGAACCCTTCTTACGCATCTAAATGTAAAATAAAATTGTGAGCTGCTGCAATCAGACTCTAAATAAGGGGTTAGTAAGCAAGGGGAGAAAAAGCATCTAGAAGAGATTATGAAGTGATGGCTGCCTGTTTATAACCATCATCTACATTAAGAAAGAAGTCTGAGGCCCCCCCTAGTAATCTTGGTTTAAAGACTATCTTACAAAAGGCTATTTTCACACAAGCACAAAAAATGTATATCTATTCTTGAATGTAGAAAAGCTGGAAGACTGATAATATTCAATTGTCAAAGATAGCCAATGGGCAAATAAACTGTTTGCCAATATAATGTGAGAAAACGCCACAATGGTCTGGTCTTCATTTTTATAGTCCCTAGACCAGACAGAAAGCCATGGCGGTGTGGCCACCTCTGGATACTTCTGAGACCCGAGTCTCTGAGTGGAGTTCTTTGAAGGAAGTTTACCGAAAAGAGGAAGAATGAGAGGAGGAGCGAGTGAGCACAGAAATAAGATATGGCAAACAATGCAGGACATAAGGATGCACCAGAAAGGACAGGCACGCACAGTAACAGCCCACAGACAAAAAAAAACTCAACGAAAAAAATCAAAAAATAAATGCACGGAAAACAAACAAATGCGATAAATACATTTCCGAAACTCAACACATCCTCTCGCCCTCCACCCCTAGAAGTGCCAGTTGAGAACAAACAGGCATAAGGTTTACCCAAGGCACTCCGTAAGCTGCCAAACCTAACTCCGGGAGTTCCCAGCAGGACTGCAGGCAGGGCACTCCTCGCTGCCTAACCTCAGATACTAGTCCTTCTCTCCAGGGCCAAAACGCATTTGAAAGAAATCCAATTCTTAAAATATTCGCAAATTAAGAGCATTACAATGTATCAAATTCCATCATCAGGTGTCAGGACCTCAAGAAAAGGGGAAATTCCTGAGTGGTGAAGAGGACTTTCAAACGTTAAGACTCCTCAGGGGGCGGGTGCTTTCTGGGTAGGGGTTCTGGGCCTGGAGGCACCCGGCTGCCCCGATTCTGAACAAGCTCACAGACCAGCTGTCAGGACTCAGGGCAGCAGCACTGCCACGGGGAATGAAACACTCCCCAATGACCTACAGTAAAAATGACTTAGATTCAGATGATCAGCTCTTAATGCTGAAATCTGTCTTAAAATGTTTTTGAAATATTTAACCAAGAAACCACTATGTGCCTCCACCTTGAACCAGTGACAGATTTCTACCAACTTCATGCCGTGTGGGTACAAGAAGGATGATACTGTCTAATAAACTGGGCTTTGGTGTAATTACTTGTCTATCTTACATGTTCTTGGGTGCAATTCCCCACTCACAAACAAACGACTGACATGCATGGAGAAGAGGCTGAGGCTGCAGACCCACTGCTGGAGATGGGTGGGAGTCACCAGCTCCACAACAAAGGGTCTCATCCTCTTGACACTGGGACCAGTCTGTGTTCAGGTACCAAGAGGCTGAGAACTTGAGAGGGAAGCAAGAGCACTCCCCTGGAAGAAGAGGTCTCAGCCAAGTTCTGTCCAAGGGCTCAAGCAGGGAGGGCTTCGTTCATCACCCAGTCCATGGTAACGGCTCTTCCTTGTGTGATGACACTTTCTCAGCACAAAAATTAAACCGAGAGAAAGGCTGTTTCCTGAGAATTTCAAACAACAAAAATAAATGTTTTCTGTCTTCTCTTGGTGTCGGCAAATCCTCGTTGGAAATGCCAGCGCTGCATCGTGAACTTAGTGTGAATGAGTGTCAGCATGTCGCTTCTCTTCCACGTTCAGTGCACACAGCCTCTTGGAGGGGCTGGGAGCAGAGCTGCCAGGTATCTCTAGAGCCTGGAGCCACTGGAGGGAGCAAAACCAGGCAGGGCAAGGGAAAGGGGACTAAAACCGAGCAAGGTGGAGTGGGGGTGGGGATGGGGGTACTTGTTAGAGTCAGAAAAGGGCACCTGACTCTTGAGACAAAAAAAAACAGAAGTGGGAGAGAGGTATGAAAAGTAGGAAGTGCCCATGACCTACTCTCACCTGTTTAAATATTTTGCCTGTGGCCAGGCTAAAAATAAGGGGGTGAGGGAGCATCTTCCACTCCTGCTATTTTACCACCCTACTCCCAATTTCCAGAACTGAGTCTTGCTATTAATATGAGAAACTGGGGCCAATCTAGAAACCAAACTCCAATTTATAATGTTGTCTCTATGGGAAAATATGTTCCAAATTTCAAACAATCAACTTAATTTCTGGAACAAAATCCATTCATAAGTTGGAGTCTGTCTATAGTTTACTTTATGTATAAGATAAGGTTAAAACATTTTATTGCCTTATAAAGAAAATATGTCCTAGTCCTCTCAGAAGGTTTCTATGAAGCTAATTAGAAGCAGATCTGCTGTAATCACCAAAAGTAAGCAATTTTAAACACAGATTCAAATGATGCTATGTGCCAAAGAAACAGATTTCCTTCTGTGCCAAAGAACCTGATTTGCCGCCATTCTCCTGTGATTAAATGGAGTTCCTGCCTCACACACAGGCATTCGTCAAATAATCACACCTGCAGGGCTTCCAAAACCGAGCCTGCTGGCAGGGCTCGAGATGACCGCATGGAAACCACCAGCAGGCCCTGGACATTCCTTGGGTTTGTTTCCCCTGTGGGGCCTTCCTGCCAACTGAAGATATGCGTGGCCCAGGCAAAAACAAAACCAGATACATGTAAGAAGAAGCCAAAGAAGAATCCGTCCCTGGGAGAGAGGAGACGCCCACTGGCTGCAAGGCCTGCTCACTGGTGGCAGGGAAGAGCTGGGGTGGCCTTCAACGCCGAAACATGACATGCTGACTGACCTCCTGACTCTGTCTAAAGCTTAGGAAGAAATAAGGACCCATTGCTGGTTGGGGAAGAAAGGAAGGAGGCATTTCTGGAATCCATGACAATACCACTAGCCTTACCTTTTCTATGGAAGAAGGAACTAGGACTTACTGTGCTAACATTTGTAACTTGCTGTGACACAAACTGAGCCAAGGGCAACTTGCTCTACTGTGAACCAGGCACCAGCACAGAGAACTAAAGAAGGAACACAAAACCACCCGATATTTCACAGGTAACAAATTCTAGTTCAATAAAGCTCTGGTCTACCTTCATGAAAGATGCTCAAGGAAAGAGAAATCAGAACATGCGAAGGAATATCAGCATTTAAGAAACTCCATTTTGAGGGGGATAAACAGATTAAGGAAAAACTTTTAATAACACTCTTCCTAATTTTAACTCTACACTTACTAAGCACGTACACAGTTTAAGAAAAAGGGAAATCAGAGAACTACCATAAGCACAAAGTCTTACTGTTTCTAATTCTTTCTGAGTCTCATCTTCCATCCTCCTAATGTCTTCCATTGTCAGATCAATCCACTTGTCAATCCAACAAAAAAGCTGGCGATGAAAGTTTGTAAATATCCTTTTTTCCTGCTGTTAAAACAAACGAAAAAAAATAGTTTAAGATGGCAAAAACCTAATCTTAGGCAAAAACCTAAGATTAATGACACATTAACTTTACATGTCCTGATTAGCCTATGATATTTACATGTGCTTGGTTTAAAAAGACCACTCTATACAGATTAATGAAAATCTTAATTCCAGCCTATTATCATTTTGTACAGCAAAATAAAAAGTTACCCTGTGAGATAGAAAATAATCTCCCCTGGCAAAGGTGTCATGATCTAGTAGAAACTAAAAAAAAACGTGGTGTGTATGATCTGATTCAATATACTCCTGGCTGGGTCAGATTTATTTTTACCTTTCTCTAAATGTCAATGAGCAAAGGTTAACTAGATTTCTTCTGCTATAAAACTATACGTTGTCATTCTTAACCTCCCTGCAATTCCAAGCAATACTGTGAAGTAATGAAAGAAGAGAGTCCTAGGCTCTTTGGAATTAAGATGTTTTATTACGAATCATCGCATACTCTCCATTAACTTTTCTACACTATGTGTTACTGCTACTATATATATAAAACCACGTGTGTAATTAGTGGTTTTAATTGCTGAATTACTTAAGTTTTACTCAAGTTTCCCAAGAGAGAAAAGTGTACAGAACAGTAAGTACTTCTGGACAATCTTCAACTTTTTAATTTTTTTCCATGAGCAGAAGGGACTTGCATCAATTATACGTGTGATTTCTATTTATTAAAACTGGATTGTTAATCTACTATTATGATCCAAGAGGAAGGAAGGAAGCCAATATTTACAGAGTGCCTACTGTGGGCCAACTGCAAGCAGGCCCGTGAATCATCAAAATTTCCAGTGCTTTAAGATTCTTTTAAAATATTACAGCAGCTACGGTTTAAAAGCAGAAAGGTTACGGTGAAACAGATACAACTAGTTGTGGGAATCTGAGATATGATGGGGGTTCTTTATAATAATAATGGAATAAATGTTCACACTACAGGAATAGTAAATACCAAGGAAACTTCCCACATTCCCTGTGTATTAATAACCATGTGTATTTTTACAATTCCCTTCCTAGATCTAACAATTCTCCCCCTTCCTAGATCTAACTGCCCATGTTACTTTCACTTTAATAAAGACCACATAAAAAAGAAGCAATTAGAATTTGGATGCTCGGATTGTGTCATCTTAGTTTAGAGTGTACCTATTCTCAGAGAGGACCTCTAAATTTCCTACATTTTCTATGAAAGCACAAGGTGTATATATCATGAGAGACACTGGGGGTAGAGGTGTCCAGCTGAGCCAGGCAGAGGAGCCCCTCAGCAGGCTGGGCCTGCCCTCCCCTTAAAGCCAGGGCAAGAATGCCAGGTCCCCTTGGGGACATTCTGTACGTGAAAAGGGCTCTCCACGGAAGTGCTGGGCAAACCACAAGGAAAGCACTTTGAACAAAAAAGCGCTGTGCTCTTCTCCAAAGAAAGGCCCTTAAAACATCTGGTGGCATCTGTCCTTGCTGTTTCTAAGGATAAAAAGAAGGGCAGAAATGAATTATGCAGGGACAATAATTTGTATCTCATAAAGGAGGAAAAAAAATAAGGAAAAAAAAATCCCACTAACAGATAGCTCAAATCTTACCCTAAATTTAAGTCACCACGTTTTAACAGACTTTACCTTCTGAATGAAGTTTTCTACTTTGCTCTGCAGTCCCCACCACTTGAATTTGATGGTCACCAGCTTATAGGCACACATCTGAGGACAGTCAGGGCTGTTTGCTAGCTCCTTCTAGATGAGAAAAATTGAAAAGGAGAAATCATGACTTAGATATTTATGTTTTGATTAAAATTGACTGTTGTATAACGACATCACAGACGTAACATGAAAAACTTACAATCTCACGTGTTTAATTCAGATATTTGAAAATTCAAAATCATTTTTAGCAAATGCCATAGCATTCCCCTGCTGCAAACCCTCCTTCCACAGACCAAGTTACTTCCTCGCTCTAGTTTCATAGGTGCATTGCTCTGCCTCAAATTATACTATTCAGATTTCATATTAAATACCAAATTCTATTTGCATCCTATCAATAGTGAGACTTTTATACGCAAGGGTTCTCATAATGCCATTATCACATTCCCACCGTGGATGCAGTGAGGCACAATAAAAAATGATGAGAAAGTTCAGTCTTCTTATGTATCACCAATATTGCCGAGTGGAGTAGCAATGCTTATTAACTGAGGCGTTCTCAACAGAAGGGCGGTGTGAAAAGTGAAGCAACAGCAGAAATGATCTGCAATTTCAAGAATTCACAGGCAAATCCTACACATGCGGACTTTAAATTCCACAAATGATTACACCTCAGTTTAAATGGTATAGTCAGCAATCAAATCAAGGCTTGTTCTGGTAAACAAGGGAAAATAAAATATTTTTTTAAAAAGCCAAGCGACAGGCCGGGCGGGCGCGGTGGCTCACGCCTGTAATCCTAGCACTCTGGGAGGCCGAGGCAGGTGGATCGCTCAAAGTCAGGAGTTCAAAAAGCCAGCCTGAGCAAGAATGAGACCCTGTCTCTACTAAAAATAGAAAGAAATTAATTGGCCAACTAAAAATATATAGAAAAAATTAGCCGGGCATGGTGGCACATGCCTGTAGTCCCAGCTATTGGGGAGGCTGAGGCAGAAGGATTGCTTGAGCTCAGGAATTTGAGGTTGCAATGAGCTAGGCTGATGCCACGGCACTCTAGCCAGGGCAACAGAGTGAGACTCTGTCTCAAAAAAAAAAGAAAAGAAAAAAGCCAAGCGACAGAGGTGGAGAGACAATCTGGATGAAAAGTGACTAAAGAGATAAAAATATATCTGCAATTTGCTTTCAAAAGAAGACATAAAAAAGAAGCAATTAGAATTCAGATCCTCAGATTATGTCACCGTAGGTTCAGAGTGTAAAATGCCACTCTGAAAATTTTAGGTTTAGCCAAAACATTTAAAAATACATCTTTGTGTGAAAAGGAGGAGAGAGGGAGAAGAGAGGAAGGGAAAGCAAATTCGGCAAAGTGTTAACAACTATTGTAGGTGGTTGCGTTTACTGGCCTAGTCTTTTAGGTTTTTGGTTGGTTCTGAAAATTTTCATTGTACACACTAGAGTGGGGACTGCGACCTGTGGCATCACTGATGGTTTCTGTGGTGCGTTCAATACAGTAGCTTCTTCTCAGGAAGGCGTGAGTGGGGGTC
The DNA here is from genome assembly GCA_963574885.1 of Lepilemur ruficaudatus. Taxonomy (NCBI): domain Eukaryota; kingdom Metazoa; phylum Chordata; class Mammalia; order Primates; family Lepilemuridae; genus Lepilemur; species Lepilemur ruficaudatus. The sequence goes on from CAUYRT010066389.1 coordinate 132,965, forward strand.
GACCAGGAACTTGCAGCACACATCAGTGTTTCCACTACAGGCCCGCTTAGCGTGCAGGTCCACTTCCAAGGTGCTGTGTGCAGCACATCAAAACACTCCAGCACTGACCCAGGAAAGCCTGGGACAGGCTCACGGCCGTGAGCAAACACAGGCATGGTACTGCCCTCAGGAGCTCACAGTCTAGTGTAGAAGCATACATACAAGCAGAGGCAAACTACAGGTATGATGTGGGGAAAAGTTCTGTAAGCCCCAATGCTGGTATGCTTGTAAGATGATGATTTTTTTTAAAAAAAAGGCTACATCATCTTAGGACTGTTGTGAGGACTAAGCAAGACAGTGTACGTTCCATGCTTAGTAGGTGGGACTCAAGGGCTTAACACATACTAGTTCCCTCCCTCCCTTATTCTTTAATGAGAGTCATATTTACCAGTCCGAATCTGCAAGGCAATTTTAAACGAATTTCCTCATGTGCGTAGGAAGTCATCTGCAACACTACGGGGACCCCTTTTATAAGAACTAAACCACTGGGTCAAAGACCAAAGCAGCCTTTCACGAGGACTCTTCCTCCTTCACCACCGTCCTCAGCGTCACATGACGCTCAGACATCACAATACCAGGATTAGTCACACTGTGCACTACACCTGTTTCTTGTCAGCTACAACTCATTTGCACATTCCACTTTCAATAAGCTGTGTGTGAGCACACATAATTCAAAAATTGTTGAATTTCTAGGTCCTACTCTAAAACTTCAGGATCATTCTTCACTTATGTGATTGCAGCACCAAAGCACATTTTTTCCCAAATTGTCTGCTGTACCAGTTCAAGTTAATTCTATGGATATGCTCCATGAAAAAAATTCTATCTTGGTATTATTAATGGGACTGAAAGCTCTGCAGCACACTACATGACTGATCAACTTTTCTTAGGACATCTATTCTGTAACAACATTACATCTTCTGAAGCATGACCTGATACGTGGGTTAAATTGAGGAGGTAACACCAGCAAGCATTTAAACAAAAATATTACAGCAAACTGTCCTTTTGCAGGTGAATTTTATGTTAACAGAAGAACTTGGCTAGTTTACCTCTATTTTTCCATGATCTTCCTCCCATAAAACAGAGAACCAACGTGAAAAGTCAGTATGTATGTGTCTGTATACATAAACACATATGTACACCCTACCACACACTTTATGAATAAGTTTAATTCAGTAAGTATTAAGTGGGCACCATTTACACTTCATGCCAGTTGTTGTCAGGGGACATAAAAATGGCTGGTAGAGAACAGTGTAATTATGTATATTATGCTGCCCTTGGTGCCAATTATCTCTTCCAGGAGACACCCTCCTGTTGTGATGCTGTGACCCTGGACTGAAATCACAAACTACATATCACCACCACCTCCTTTGCCCTTCAGGACCCTGGCACTTAAGCTGGGCTCCTGTACGCAGAAGCAGTCAATCAGCCTTCCACAAGACACAGCTAGCTTCTGAGTGCCCAGCTTTACTGAAATGACAAGGGTGGTCTTTCAGAGATCATTTTCTCAATAAGCAATGAGCCAATGCTGAAGTACTTTCTAATCCAACAAGTGTCACTGAAAACCCTCATACACAACACCGTTTGCATATATGTAGAATATGGCACTTAAATTATAAGATACAGCTGCCGAACAGTATCTCTAGAGTAGGGATGAGGGGACTTGGGTTGTAGTTCCCATTATGCAAGGTAACTTCCTGAGTAACAAGGGCAGGATCCTTAAACTCTCTGGGCCTCACTTCTCCATCTGTAGTAGGAAAGCTAGACTCTATCAGAGCTCTCTTTCCTCCACTGAGTGAACCTAAAAACAAGGGTGAGCGAACTTAGCTCCCTGAGGGCCAGGGTTGGCCCTGGACTGCAAGTGGTAAATACAATATGTCCTGGACATCAAATGGCTTGTCCTAAAACTTCCTATAATTTTGCGTTTTATTCTATAATATGCCTGGGCTCAACAAAATATCCCCTGCCCACACACCCATGCTGAATTTCTTCTATGGCTGAGTACCTGCCCCCTGAAGCACTGATTAACCCTAAGATACCTTCCAGATTAAACATTCAAAGGTCTTATTATGAGCTGCTGATACCTTCATTCTACAACTCCAAATCACTGGACACCTTGTTCTAAGTGAAAACCTTGGGTGTACCTAGTGGAACACTGACTCTTCAGAATTCTCCAAAAATTTTTATAAAAACAGCAGGATGAAGCATGGTTCTAATTAAAGGAATAAGCTAAATACAAACATGCCTATACCAAACTTGGCCTCCAAGAACAGAGCACACACACGTGATTTCAACAATTATCCAAGTTTGTTTCTCACATTCTTTTTAGTGACTCTGGCAAGCTGCTCAAATCAATTAATATTGGTAATTTATAAAGAAACATTGGTCTATAAAATGTATTTTAAACTGTAAGTCATGGAACAAAAAAGAACCGGCTCTCTAAGCTATCTTTCCAGATCTAAAATGTATATTCAATCTCAATTTGCTTTTTGTTTTCCATCCAATTTACAAGTAATTATTTTTAAAAAAAACCTTTCAGGGAAGAACATGTAAACCAACTAAAAAAAGGTAAACAAACAGCCTGCTGCCTAGAAACATAAAGATTCCCTGGAGAAAGCTGAGAACCTATAAGCTGTATGTATTTTTTCTTTAATTATTATTATTAATATACACATGACATTTAAGGTCTCAGGCAATTCTAAAAATAAATCATGGTGGTCACCTTAATTTGAGCCATGGTCTTAAAACCAGTGAGTAAATTAAGAATATGGTTTTAAAATTCTCCATGCTTATTGACGAAACAGAAAATAGTGAAAAGGCCTAAATGTGATTAAGTTAAAACCTAAACCAACAATTTTGATATCATCTTTCTGGGGTGGAATCCCACACACTGCAATAAAAAGTGTTAAAGTTGTTTTTATCCTACCCTATACTATACTCTTTACCCTGGTAATTCCACTTTCAGAAATGTATCCTGTTTAACAGGTAAGGAAATAACACCACCAAAGATTTATTTGTAACAGCAAAAGCCTGGACTTACTAATTATTAACTTCATTCCCACTAAAGGAGAGTGGTGAAATACTTCACAGGCCTTGCAAACAATGGGCTATTATGCATATAGCCATTAAAAAACATCTTTTTAAGGAATGGTTAATGATGTGGAGGGAAAAGAATAATTATTAAAACAAAAATAAATAAATAGCTATTTTTGCGTGGCATAAATGTTTCTAACAAAATAATCTACATGAATTAGGATACATACCAAATAGTAGTTAATTAAATGGTGGGACTATAACCATTTTATTTTTTTTGCACAATTCTTTACTTTCAAAATTCACATATTTTATAATAAAAAAAAAAACTAAACAACAAAAAAAATTTACCTAAAAATATTTACTCTAAAAAAGTTGTTGCCCTCTGCTGAGTATTTTGGGACAAAGATTTACATTGCCCTAAATTATCTGAATACTCTTTCAAATCTTCATTTTCCTTTGACTATAAACAGTCTAAATGTTTTTCTGCTTTTATTTTTGATGTTTAATAAATCAAATCTAAACAAAGCTAAACAAAATCAAGCTAAAAGCTGAATACACAACTTTAGTCCTGCCCATATTTAATTTTTCTTAAAAGCAATCACAAGGTATACATGCACAATAAAACATGATCAACTCTTCAGGAGTATAAGAAACATTCTTGTGAAGAAGTGTGTATCCTTCAAAACGGGAAAAATCTCATCAGGAAAAACTTTTGAGACCCTATACTCAGAGCACTGTTCTAGGATCCACAGGACCCAAAGAAGTTTCAGCTCTGCCCAGGAGGCTCACAGCCTGGGGTGAGGCAAAGCTTCCCGTATGGCCTTAAAGCATAAAAATGTTTTCTGATTTTTTCCTCTTCATTGGTTAAAAAATAACCCCAAAGCAAATAAACCAAAACCTGTGTTAAGATATTGAACTCCAACCCAACTCAAACGCAACATATCCTCACCTAAGGCAAAACAGTTAAGATTAACTCTTTCCTAATCTAAAAGTGTGAAAGGGTTTCATATAAAGTATGAAAATTTAAAAGGACAATTTTAAAAAGAAGGTAAGGCCTGGTTGGTTAAAATAAGAACCATCAGAAGTTCTATAAGATGAATGTCATGGGCTAAAGGAAGACTCCCAAATTATGACTCATCTCTACATAATTTAAATTTCATCTGTAATATAGCAAGCACTAGTTGTGAAATGTTCCCAGAGCTATATTTAAATACTTTGTATACTCACTGAATTCCTTACATTTCATGTTTCTAACTATAAATGAAACTCCCAAACTCAAATCATGTTTTTAATTTAAGAACTCGTATTAGGTTACTCTAAGGTATGTGGTCGAGGCCTAAGGGGGAGTAATGTATACTAGAGCCACACAACATAACTAAACAAAACTCAGTGTGTTTAACTGGAAGGGTGAGCAATCAGTCCATGTTATCCACAAGAACCAGTTTCTTGAATCTGTGACAAACAAACATATACAAACAGTAAAAGAGAATTGAAAATTTAAAAAAAAAAAGAAAGAAAAAGAATCCAAAGGCATTCTGGAAACTTAAAATGCGGTCTTCTCATGGCTTCATGAGACATGTCAACTTCACACATGCTTTTTCTTATTTAAAAATGTGTTAGGATGAAGATGGGATAGGTATATGCTGCACTAATACTTTACAAAGACATGGCAGTTTCTGTAAGACTCATACTGTCTCCATATTTTAATTTTTCGACATTAGGCAATTTGAATGCTCAATTTCAGCTGTTGATTTTGTGATGTAAGTTTCCAACCCAGATTTCACTAAGAAAGTTAAAAATAAATGCGCTGCTGGGGCTGCTGCCAGTGTGTGTGCATCAGTAAATATCAACACAAGATTACAGAATATATGTGAAGTGAGTGTACTGGCATTTCAAGGGGAACCCCATTCCCCAGCTCACAGCCATTCTCTCTCTATTTAGGTAGCCATTTGGACAGACCTACGTTGGCCATTTCTGTAACTACACGGCAAGTCCAACATTTAACTGATTCTTATTTGGTTTAACATAATTAACTTAAATCCTGCAAATACTTACTAAACACCTACTCTGAGCAAACCTTCACACTGGGTATTGCCACATATTAAGCTAAGTCAGGCAGAACTCTTACCGAAAGCTGGGCATTTGTCCCGGAGGCCGCATCAGAAGAACGAGAACAAGTGGTTTGAGTAGAAGGAGAGAGAAGATTACTTTGCCAGCAAAGAGAAAAAATGGTAGACCTTCTCATCTCAAAACAAGTGCCGAGCTTTCAGTAACAGCACCTATGGTTTAAAATTCAGCGTGAGCAGTGGGAGATGGAGGGAACACATAAACCGCCACCCTGACCCAAGACACACTAAGTGCCACATGAAGGACATCGACAAGACTCTAGTGGGGTTCAGAGGTGGAAGATTCCCATCTGGTTGGACAAATGGGAATTGTTAAATGGGAGAAGGAAGTGTGGACAAAGTTCACAAGATTAATCGTAGGTTAAACTAATTTCACAAAAACAGGCAAAATGAAATTCAAACAGGAAAGCTCACTGCCTGTGAAAAAATATTCACATCTTCCACGTTCCTCTGAACTTAATTTTTGTGTGGCTCACACCCACTTTACTAAACAGGACCATGATACATGCTTCATGCTTGTGTCCAACTGCTTGAGGAGTAACACCATGTACAAGTGTAACCCCAAGTTCACCTTCAAGTAAAACTCATGAAGCAGACTTTATGTTCCTCAAAGTGTCCTGAAGAAACTCTGCAAGAAGCCCACACTGCCAAATCACTTCTTGAACCTGAGTAAGACACTCATTTGTCCATGCCCGAATCCTTCAGCTCTGCCTGAGAACAGAGGCATTCAGCAGCCCAGATAAGGCTAGAACTAATCAGATCTCATTCTTGGGCCGCTTAGATTCTCGAACACGTGGAATGGCTTTTTTTGGTATCCTCTGTAGCAGTTAGTATAATTAGTACACACTATATGCTAAATACGTGTTTTAAAAATTGAATTAAAAACCTAGTCACCAAATTAGGTACTCAAAAAAAAAAAAAAAAATCAGCCGTGTTTGAGGGTCTGCTTTACTATACATAACCCAAAATGTGGTCTAACTACAAACTACTTATTAAGCCTCTTTATGCCACACACTATGGGGTTTCAAACATATTACAGAGAAGGAGGATATTTTCAAATGCTTCATATTTTTCCTGGGCCTCACAGACATGTCTAGACTAAGAAATAAGAGGGCACCCTCGATCTTTCTACTAAGGCAGTTACCAAGTAAAGGACCCTGCTCATCAGCCACTTCAGTTTCTGGGTGCCTTTCCTGCCAGTCTCTACCTCAAAAGAGACTTCCACACCCGGATTTCAATTTCTGCCTCATCACCCACTTCCATTCTTCCTATCCCCAGCCAAAAGAATCTTGTAGTTTCTTTATCTTAGGCCAATGACAGCAAGGATACCACCATCTTTTCACAGATGTGGGGTAGAAAGAGAAAGAATCTTGGTAGTGTGGCAGTAAACAAATTAGAACTCTATAAGCCACAAAAATGGCTGCCCCCCATTGGCTTGGAGGATCTAGAATGGCCCCTACAGTTATTCTAGAATAAATCTAAAGTCTCACTGAGCAAGTAAACAGTATGACAAACTGAAAGCTCCAGCTCCAACTGCTGGAGAATTTGCTCAGACTAGGTTAATCAACATAGAAGACAAATGGGACATGACTTTAATTAGAAAGAGAACATATATAAGGATAATACAAAAAACACCATAATTTCTGGATCAACCTCTTTATTTGACTTGACCCTCTTATATACTCCAACATTCAAAGCACTGGCTGAGACCTCTGAGACATGTCAAACACTATAAGGGACAGATGCTTTGGCAAAGCCTCCTACAAAGACCTTTAGAGGCCTAATTATTAACTTCGTATATCTGTAGACACAGAAGCTTAAGACTTCATGAGGTGTCTGGTTTAAATGAAGAAATGAGGCCTTGCCCTAGGGTAAAAATGACACCATAATCTTGAGAGGTAGTGTTTCAACTTGTTAAAACGACAATTCCTTACCTCCATCAGAGAAGGCAAACTGGAAGGCTAAAAGAAATTCACATGTAAAATGTTTTTGATAAACCATCAGAACAGGTAGTCATGTCTATGTCACCACACGCAATGCCCCCCAAACACAAAACAAATGAAAACATGTACAGATGTACACACACGCACACACACTGTGTTATAGAGAAGCAAGACACTGACATCCATCAGAAATGCACAATTCTGCCTTGAAGCAAAAATCTTAATCAGGTTGTAAATCGCTCTCCTATTACTATGCATACAGTCACTTAATCAAGTGTTGAACCCCAAGTAACAAAATATAATTCATGTGCTCAGATTTAAAAAATTCTATCTTCAGAGAGAAAATGAATATAGAACTAAGGCCTGCATCTCTGGGTTTGTAGTTTTTTAAAAATAAAAGATATGTATCATGCCATAGGCTTACAGAAACAGTCCATATTCTTAACAAATGTGGAAAATTCTATTCCTTAGCAGCCCTACCATCGCCTGCTTGCAAATCCTCTCTAAACCACGGCCCCTGCTTTATGGCAGACCCAAGTCAAACACTCATTAAACACACATAACTACACAGGCTAAGGACAAGTGAGCCAGGATGTGTTTAACAATCCCCAGATACTAAAATGTGGGGAACCCCTGGTTACTAGACAGGGATGAGGAATAACTGGTCATAAATAGGATAGATATCTTATTTATAGGACTTAACCCCAAGAGATGATTTTTTTCATTTATTGTAAAGATTCTTTTCATTTATTGTGACACTTCCTCAGCAGTGGGAACTTAACATCACTTCACTTAGTCTTCACAACAACATTCTGAGGTATGATAGCTACTAATATCATTCCCATTTTAGAGATATGGAAACCAAAGCTCAAAGTTAGGGTTAAGTTACTTAAACCACAACTTGTGTAGATTCAAAATGGGTTTTTCATGGATCTCCCTCAGCACCTCTGTCACCTACAGATTCCCTAACCACTGGAAACGTACCACTGGTATAACAGAAATTATCAAAATCTGGCAAATACCACAAATACAGAGTCACACAACTGCCATGATGCAACAGGGCATAAAAGATGTAGATTGGTGATCTGGAAGTCACTGGATTAAGAGCCAGAATGTGCTACATCTCCACACCTTATACACCACCTCTGTGACTAGCACTGAATCAGAAACAGCAGACAATGTTCCGTTTCTTCTAGTATTAGCTATTGCCTGTGTTTTTCTGGCCAAGTTTGTCATCTATAAAATGAAGCAGCTGAACTTACTCCACAGGAAGGTTGTGAAGATTAAATGTGACCTTATATAGTACCTGGCATCAAGGAAAGGTTTCTTTCCCTCTACCCAGTCTGGTGTAGACAGCCAGTAAATATTGCAATAATTCAGAAGGAAAATGCACCATGGGATACACATGGAAAAGTTTCCCAGAGGTCATGGGATTTGCACTTAGGCTTGAATATACTTTGGAATCTGTACTGGTAAGGCAGGTTTCTGCTGTAGGATGTGTGTGGGATGGCTCACAGATGGCCTTACGAGAAAGCAGCCGAGGAACTACCAGGTAGCACACACACAAGAGCATTCTTCCATACAACCCTGGGTAAGTGGGTTCAGAATACGATTTCTTCTTTCTTTTTACCATAATTACCATGTATTGTTTGCCGTTACTTCCTCATATTTTAGGAGTATAGAAATTTCCAACTATCATCCTTCCCCGGTACTACTCGCAATGCCATGGTAAAAACAGTTATTGACAAAGACGGTCTGCCAGACATACTTGCTGATGAGATCAAGCCCACAGGTTCCTATTTTTCTGTATGTTGTATTATCAGGACTGTCATCCTTCTTACTTCCCTTCGCAGCAGTAAGTGCATGGTTTAGTTATTCTTGATTATACTTGATCATTTCTGAGATCATGGCCAATCACCGAAATTTAGTTAAGCAGTAACTCAATTTTTAACAGTAGCTACACCTGTCATCATATGGATAAAATGAACAACCGACAGGCAAATGGGTAGAAAGGGATCACAATCAGCCAGCATTCTACCAGCATAATAAGTGATTGTTTAACACAGAAAAAAAAGGGATTGCTATTCTGCAATTTGCAAAACTAAAATTCATATCATTTCTGAAAAATAAATTTATTCTAGAATTTTAAATAATTAGTCAATAATAAAAGACAAAGCCATGTCAGTCAAAAAAAAAAAAAAAAGTAAAAATCATACACACATACATTACTAGTTTCCAAAAAGTTAGAAATCAGGGAAAAGTCATAGGGTCAAACTACTTTTGCTGCCTGTTATAAAGTAGTTAGTAGTTCCTACAGGAAAGATTTGAGCCCAAACACAATAGCTCCACCACATAATGTAGCACTGTCTTTTAAAGTTTATACATCTAAAACTGGTAATTTGAAGAAATTTCGATATTGAAATTCACCCGAGTTTCAAGCTCATACCCCTTTATTCCCTGTAAAAGAGTCATCAGGTAGAGCCGGTCCTCACTGGAGCAAGATGTCCTGTAAGGAGTAGTAGCACCTTGGAGGCAGCTACTGTCTGCTGCTCCAGAGCTCTGGTCTAAAGGCCAGTGTGAAATCTCAAAGGAGAAGGCTTCTCCTCTGACTCATGGTGAGTTCTAAAGTCTACAGCTAGAAATCTGGCAAAGGGTGGGAACATTTTTTAAATCCATTAGAGCAAATTTAGATCACGAACACTGACTTTATTTCCTTAATTTATAAATGACATATATCACTTTCATCACTTTCTGGGTATTAAGTTTCCAGTCATGGCCATTAAACTGGGAGAATTTTGAACTGAACACTACCCAGAGAACAAATGTGAAAATAAGATAATTATGAATAATTTCTAATTAAACAAAGTTAGACTTATTCTTCCTTTTAACTGACATGCAAGACTGTCCACAAAACAGTCTGACATCCTCAGAGAACTACTCAGTGAGTTATCTGTGGGGCTGTTAGGTAATCTTCTATCTGCAAGCAACAACTAGCACCTAGACGTCATTTATCAATGACCTGTGACTGGCTTCAGCACAGACAGATTGGTTACTAAGTAAAAAAACCCTGTGGGTGGAAATTCTGCTCTGGGCATGTTTAGGTTTTTATGTGCCTCTTCTCCTGTCAAATTAGCTATAATAACTTGCCATCAACACATTAAGTCTTCTTTAAGGAGTTGTCATTTAGTTTAGAGGATGTCTTTAAAATGCATTACATTTCTATAGCAATTTAAATTATTACCTTCACATTACTTTTCTTACTTCCATAAATAAAGTAAAAGTGTGTTCTTTATTCAAAGACAACTACTTGCCACAAAAATTGCCCTCTCGTGTCCTGTTTCCCAAAAACATAACTATTGAAAGGCCAGGAAGGGCCAGGATGAGCTCGGGTAAACGGAACTTGTTCAGTTTTTACTAAGACTAAACTTAAACTATAAACCTTCATTTAACATGGATATTTATACTGTTTCGAGTCTCAAAAGAGAACATTACAATCCCCAAAGACTAAATCACTTGTCTCTTTTAAGAGTTATCAGAATAACATTATGCTGAAAGTGACAGTCTAGCTCTGTTCTGTTTGTTAACGCAGCACAGACTCGCTGGCCAACTGCAAACGGCTGTAAGTCCTTATCGCGAATAAAACTATTTTTTTGCCATTTCTATTTTTCACTTAAACGTCACCAGCTCTTCAAGACTCAGGGAACTGTCAAGTGTTCTGTTGCCAAGACTCTGCCTGTCAGAAAGGTCAGCATCCAGTACCTTCCAGTTGGGTCCCAAAGGGCCTCTCTTGGTCTTGACTGACTGGAATAATGCTGGGTCTTCATCAGCTTTGTAGTCCTGCAAAGAAAAACAAAGTCAGAGGCAGAGCAAAAACCCAGAGAATATTCTTTAACCTTGCCAGAACAGCTCTTTGCAACTACCAAATCACACACCAGAAACCAATTAGACTTACTGTGCTTTTGCGTGAAAGTAGGAAAATGCTTCTATATGACATTAAGTTTTCAGTTTGGTTTCTTTTGTTTTAAACTTTTACTTTAGGCAAAGCAACTACACAGTGAGTAATAAAAGTCTTGACTAGCAATCCACCCTGACTGGTTACTGGACAGCTATCTCCAAATCGTCCAACATTTTTCAATTTTCAGCATTTTGATATAGTTGCTAGAGAGTAACTACTGTGACTGGGAACACGAATCACAAATACTGCTTCTGCGGCATCCTCCCATCTCTCCTACAGTGGGGTCTGCAGTGGACACCTCAATTTCCTGACGAGCCTCTCCAAAGCTTTGTTCACAGAAAGCCATGGGGTGCACATAACTTGGCTTCTTCACGGAAGAGAGAGTGCATTCATGTCAGCCCCTCACTGTCAGTGGAGGTAAGGGAGGGGTGTCATCACACCACAGGGGAATGGCCCTAAAATTTAGGTTTTATGCAAGGTTCTAGTATGTGTAAATTCTGTTTCCCTTAGCATCTTCTTCCTGACAGAATGGAGGAAATAAAAAAGTAAATCTTTTTAAACTTATCTGCTTCATAAAAGTTCTCGTCATTACAAACACACACACTTGCTACTGATAGAAATAAAAAATGACTTTTGAAGTGCTAAACCTCAGATTTAAAAAAAAGGTTGCAAAAGTAACAGTGGACAGAGGTCAGTTGGTCAGTTTAAAACACTACAAGGAGAGAAAAAGAGCCTCTTCCTTCTTCAGCAGAATTTCTGAACCAGGTGTCCTTCATGGCATTCATGAGCGGACCACGCACTTTGGGGAAAACACCCAGACAAGTCAGATCTGAAACTCCGGCTAAAAATCACTGTTCTGGGGATAACGGTGATACAAGCACAAAGCAAGAACTGAACAGGCTCTGAAGTACAACATAAACTCTTCACAAATCAAAGAAAACATGTTGAGAAGCACCCATTCAAGACTCAACAGCTTCTCACTAAATGCACACAGCATGTTAATAATTCCTAAAGAGAAAGTTACAAACAAACTGTGAGCAAGGAAAAATGTGAGGTCCAGGAAGAAAATAAAGCTTTAAAGAAAGATAACTGGGTAAAAATATGTGATCCTGAACATGAAGCCTGTCTAAAGATTATCTAAGAAGCTACAAAAAGACCCAACAATGGGCTAAAATAATTAAACACGCTAAGTTAGCTGGCCACACAAGGTCTTAATGCTTTAAAACATGGAATGTGTAGACATAGGCATTAGGTCAGCCAGCTTACCCAGGAACAACAGACTGGGATGAGCTGTCTGCAAGGAGCCGGACAATTGGAGTTACTTCATATGTCTGGGCGCATCAGCAGAAAGTTCAATTACCGTCAGCTAGTATGAATTCTTAAATTCCAATTTTGAAGTACATCCTAAAAATTAACAACTTCAATTCTGACTGACAATAGGATCAACTTGCACAGGTGGTCTCAAGACCTGGATTCACAATGAGAAATAAGCTACTCTGCTAACATAAATAAATCTGTAACTCCATATAACATTTTCTTCTAGGTCAGAGGCTTGGAATTAAAACCCAAAGATAAGCTCATTTTTCTCAAAAATTGAAAATATTTAACATCCTATCAAATAATCACTTTGAGCATCATTTCCCTCAATCAAAATCTATTTATTAAACCACTACCACATAGAAGGTAGCACACAGGATGTTAAGAGGTAATCCAATGAGTTAGAGAAGGAAGAGAGAACCAACACACGGTCTTGGCTCCTAAAAAGGCAGTCTAGTTGGTAGAAAGAAGAGAGGCAAACAAAGAAAAGGTAATTAAACCCCCAGGAAGTGCACGTTAACTGCCAACAGAGAATGGAGAGAATTACAGTCAGAATCAAAACTAAACAAAACCAGCCAAGGAAATCAATTTTCTAAATGAATTTTAAAATGATGTTTAAAAATAGAAAAATCTTATTGTTAAGGTGCATTGTGTTAAAATATATATATATATATATATATTTTTTTTAAGAGGCAGGCTCTGGCTCTGTCACACAGGCTAGAGTGCAGTGGCATGATCACAGCTCACTATAACCTTGAATTCCTGGGCTCAAGGGATCCTCCTGTCTCAGCCTCCTGAGTAGCTGGGACTACAGACACCTGCCACAATGTCCAGCTAATTAGAAGAAGTTTTTTTTTTAAGAGATGTATTCTCACTACGTTTCCAAGGCTAGTCTGGAACTCCTGGCCTCAAGCGATCCCCTCACCTTAATTAACTTAATTCTAAGTATTGGTATAATGCCCAGAAGCCTGCCCAGTGCCAGTTTATTCCACTTCAGGGGAAAATCCCTTTTTTCTCCTTTTTACTAGTGACTGGGGTGTGATACTGGTATGAGCATGACGCTAAAGTGTTTTCATTTTTTTGTTTCTGTGGCTGTTATTTTTTGTTTGTTTTGATATTTTATTATTTTTTAAACAAAATCAGAGATACTAGGTAGCAAGGATGAGCTGAACAGTAAGTACCACACTTCCAAGAGGTCCATCAGGTATAGGGTGCTTTATTATTTTATGTACCATTAAGAAGGAAAACACTCAGCCAATAAAACATGCCATAACTGGAAGACAATTCTTGATTCTGGATATATTAAAATAATGAGGGGTGGGAAGGGAGTAGGATTTTATAACTGATTATGTAGATCAAAGAACTACCTCTGTGGATTTTAAACTTGCCTGCTCCAAGGTGAAAAAAATTCATGAGACAAAGTATACACAATTATCACTAGCGCTAAATTAGGAATAAAACTGATGACATTATACAGTAAGGGCAGTACATAACAAAGAAACAACTAATTTAAGAAAACAGAACTTGATCTAAATTTTGACCAGCATAAATTATTCTCATGTAGGGGTAGATTAACAGGCCAAAACATGATTACAGCAGCAGTAAAGGTGACAATATCAGTGGATGAATTAGATGGACTTCCTTGACAATATTTCCTCTCCTTCCCAAGCCCAGCTCCACATCAGGCTGACAGCTTTAGGGATTTTCAATATCTATTTGACATAGACTGCTTAACTAATAGAACAACACTTCAAAACTCTTCCACTCTAGACCTAACTGTTCCAAGTGTGTGTGTGTGTACATATATATATATGTATACACACACACACACACACTGTTCCAAAAGTATATTTCTAAGCTTTTGTTATCAGTGCTAGTCATTCACTGAGACACTTCTCTTAACTACGGATTCACAGAATCACAGAGGTGATCTGAACCTTAAAGACCACCCAAGGCCCCTCACGTTAAAGACGAGGAAACGACCTTCTGACTCAGACGTGGCATGGCCCACCTATCCTAGCACTTCAACTCCAGCCTCCTTAGCTCCTGCCCCAGGCTCATTCTAGTAAACCACACAAGGACAATGGTAAAAGGTGTCAACAAACACCAGATAATCAAAACACATTTCAAAAATTCAAGAAGCTGCAGCCAAGGATATCAGAATGGATATTCCTATGAGGCACAAGTATGTGTATATAAAATGTTATACCCACATATATGCATATATGGAGCTAAGTCTTCCCCTCTCTGCTTTTTCCTCTTGAATACAAAGCAGCAAACATTAAAGATATTACACTGAAAATGTAACAAAACCTAATTATTAACAATAGCACCTTAACCTCGACAGATGAGAATAATGCATCCTGTCAAAACCTAGGAATTTTTGTGTTTTATGTTAGTTTGAATATGTAAATGTTTAATCAGGTGGATTAAGTGGCAAGATACTAAAAAGCAGGAAGCAGGTGTAGTTTTAACAACCTCAGTTTTGTATCTCTACAAGAAACATTTGATTTTTTGAACAGTATCTTCTCTGTTGCAATTTCATTGTTGGGCATCTAGTTTGGTCTTTCTGTATGTGAAAACTGGCCGATTTATATCCATATCACAATGAACAAATATATTCCTTCATGTATGACAGTTTCAGCATACAGAATGCAACCTCAGCTACCAATTATAGCTGCAAATGAGCAATAGTGTGGAATGAGACAGCCTGCTGGCTTTGTTAGTATTCTGTCTCCTTTAGGATCCCATGGGGAAAGGGGAGGCTCTGATGAAGAGAAGCCCTTGGCTCATGGTTTATTGTGCTTGCCACCAGCTGCAGACTTCTCATCTCATTAGTTCTTTTAGAATACTGTGGGTGAAGACAGCTGTAGCCTACTTGAGTCTTCAGCTCCTGGGTATTCTGAAGGCTGAATTTGCTATGCACTTTCTGTAATCCTTGGGAAAAAAAAAGAAAGCAAATTCACTAGGCCAAGGAAATGCATTTTAAAAATGGGTTTTAAATCATGTTTAAAAGTAGAAAAATCTTATTGCTAAGGTGCATTGTGTTTAAAATTTTTTTATGATTCAATTTTAATTATCTGTATAATGCCCAGAGGCCTGGCCAGGATAAGGGCTTAGTAAAACCATCATTATCAAGTTAGGTATAATATCCCTAGACATTACTTGCTCCACCAATAATAGTGCCTGAACAATAGAAAAATACAATGGTATCAGCATAAGGTATATTCGGATTAGTGTTAATACAACTCTATTTAATTGAAAACTCTTATTTAAATAAAAAAAGGCAAGTGGAAAGTCAAGACACCCTTTGGAGAACAAAATAAAATATAGTAAATAAATGGATTACTGAGTCTCCACACTAGAGCCACAGAATACATTCATTAAATTCTTATAAATACGTGTTTTCTGTCACTGGAATACAGAAGTTGTGCTACCTCTTTGCTGTACATCTGCTACTCACTACAGCTCTCAATAGAAATTCTCAATAGAAACCAGATTCATTTCAAAGACAAAGAATATTAGTTTTATGAATCTTTGAGCACAGTGGCTATCCCCCAAAATGCAAGTACAAAATCTGTGCTAAGCCAACCTAAATGTCCTTGAGCCCAGATTTAAGCCATAATTATGAATGGGGAAGTGAGTAGGAAGTGGGGGAGCTAGCTGGTAGGAATTTGACAGCTTGGGGGAAACTGAGATAAGCTCCAGACAGGAGAAACTGCTTAAAGAACCATGCATCACAGGTGAGGAGGCTAAGTGTAAACTAAGGAGAAGAGTGCCCAAACCACAAACATTAGCAGCTCCTTGACACCTGCTTACATAAGATCAACCCCCATCCCCTACCCTCTAACCCAGAGAGGGGAGGTGTTTTACAGAGTAAATATAAAAACTTGAGAGAGATATTAGGGTCCTTCAGCTTGTTTTAAAATACTTTCCTTTAGCATAAGATGATTAATTAGATGTCTATTCAAACAGCTCAAAGATAATCACTAAGTTTAAAATACATGGGTATTGCAGTTCAACTTAGCAAAGCTAATTTTCTCTGATCCCATCCTAAAAATAAAGCCCACGATGGGGGGAAAAGCTGAATTACATATGAAGATAAATAACAAAGATCACTTAATAGCTCTGCCTTGAATCTTCCAGTATCATGGCACTTAAAAAACAAGAGTTCCTGGATTCTATGACCATTCACCCTAATGCTAAACACACAACTAACGGAAGCTGACAAAATCCAAGCCAGACTCCAAAGGGTAGGCCCATTAAAAAAAAAAAAAAGTTTGCTTTAAATTTTGCAATAGCAAATAACATAGGTGTAAAGAGAAACAACATTTACTAACTTGTTTAAGAAACTGATTTCAACAGTTATTTTCAAATAAGCAGCTTTCTTTTATATTTTTAATTACATCTCCCCAGTGACTCCTCAACCTTTCAGGTTCCCACAGAGTACCATTAATATAGTATAAGTAAATCTCATTAACTCAGGTCCTACCACCTTAGAATTCGTAATCATTCGGACAGGGGCTGGCCTGAAGTTTATCTTTGCATGATCTATGAAAAAAAGATTTGCTACACAAATTAATAGAGTAACAAGATCTCAGGAGGGCTGTTTAAACAGTTCAGAAGTGTTTTAGAGCAATTCAGAGGCATTCATTTGCATATAATTATTATGCTAATTACAAATCATTCTTATCTATTCATTAAAGCAGATTCCCAAAGGACCACTAATTGTCAATAACTTGTTGGCCTAGTTTCTGTTACTGAATGTACCTCAGAGGAACAAAACTGCATTAAAAAATATTCTATAATTCAGCCCTCTCATTAATCTTTACTGGCTTTCCACCAATGAATCCTAAAAGCTGAATTTTTAAACAACTGTATTGAGAACTGAGAAATGCAGTCAAATCTACAGCCCTGAGCAGAACACTTTTTTGTAATCTTTCTAATCTCAAAAAAAACCCTCCAGAGTCCTGGGGTGGTGGTGGGTAATCTTGGCATTCCAGGTGGGGGAGGGGGCAGGGGTTGTCAACAGAGCTCTGCTAAGTGTGGCCACTCTGATCCACATGAGGTGGCTGCAGCATAGAGCTCTGCTAGGCTGGAGCACAACTAGGCTAATTGCTTCCTCCATTCTTTCTGATCTTACCCTTTTCACAAAGAGAGATGACCAGCAGTGTCATGTTTATAAAGGCAAACCCCCAAAGCCTTTGGAAAGATATAATAGAGAAAGAGAAGAAACCACAATTTCAGCCTGAATTTCAGCCCTGAAAAGGGGTTACAACTAAATGCCTGATGTGACACACTTTATATTCTAGAACACAGCAAGGAAACCAAATAGTTGTGCCCTAGAATGAGATGGGCAGTTGAGGCCAAAGGAACAAGCTCTTGAGTGTTGAGAAGAGAGTTTTCCTAGATAGCCCAGAGCTGTTGGGCTGCCCTAAGCAATTGCCCCAGGACTTCTCCCAAGCCCTACCGTCAGATGAGTTACTGGTTTGAGTGTTTCATGCACAAATATACAATATATTTATTACTGTAACATATTTATTATTAGTATATATTTATCATAGCACTTAAAAATAAAGATATTTTAAACTATAGAAACCAACAAAATACATTTAAACACATTAACAAGATGATTTTATTTTCATTTGTTAAATGTCACATATTTTAAAATTAAATTGCATAAACCTGAAACATTAAGTGATATGTTTAGGAGAGTTTTATTTACAAAAATGTATTTGTTTTCCTAAATGATAGATCATTGAACATATTACATCAAACACCTTAAACTAAAATGGGGAGGGACACCCTACTGAAAAATCAGAGTGAGCCCTCTCTAGTAAAATGTTGGTTCTTGATTTGGTCTTCAGCTTCTAAGTAAGTCCCAGGATCCCATTTAACCCATTAGCACTAATGTAGTAACCATTAAATAAGAAAAAATCAAACATTTTTTAATAGCAAGAGCAAAATCCAAGTAGCATTGTTTTGCTGCCATTCTTGGAGCACGTACTCGTTGCCAGGCATTCACATTCTCTCACTTAACCCTCACAACCTTGGAATAAAGGCAGTGTACTGTCGTCACCACTGGGGGAGGGAGGGTGAAATTTTTGTCCAAGTTCACCATTACTGGGCAGAAGAGCTGGGACTCAGATGCTGCCTTATCTGACACCAAAGCCAACCACAACACTTACACAAAAATGTGATTTACACTTTATCATTTGATCAGACTCAGGTACCTGAAGGGATCCTTGCTCCCTCTCAGCCCAGAGAACTTTCCCTGAAAAAGAGTTTACATTGCTGAAAAGGGGCTTTTATAAAAGCCCCTTATAGGCAACGAACTTTAAAAACTCAACTTGGAGCTGTTTATACTAATATCTTTAAAAATATCTGCCATTATCCGCTCAAAAACAATACTGTCTGACTCTCAGCAGAGAATTTTTTTCCCCACCCAAGGAACTGGAGCAAATCCTACTTTACACCCCCACTACCTCTATCCTTCCTGCCTTTTTACTTTTAAAACATGAAGGAAATTAGGAATAAACACTGAGTTAATAATGGCTTCTAGTGAAAAAGCATTTTGTGCAGAATGTTTGTGCACATAGATTTTTTTACACAAATTCTAAAATCCTTGCTAAGATTTAAACAAGCATGAAATAAGCAATTATGTTATTTTCCCACAAGAGGGCACTGCCATCCAACTATGCCTTCAAATATACTGGATGTTCTCTAAATCCACTACTGGGAGTGATCTGAAAGTACCTGACCATGTAAGGCAGCAGAATGAAGTGTGAAACATTTACACATCTCTTTTAATAGGAACCATGCCCACATTTATTTATACCTTCTTTGGGGATGGGGGAGAAAATCTCTAACTTACTACTAAAAAGATCTTGACAATGGTTTGCCTCACAGCACAGGCAAGGTGAGATGAACATTTGACACGTGGAAATTTCTGAAGCATAAGCAAAATCACTGCTGCCTAAAACTTGTATTTGATTTTCCCCCCTCGTTCAAGGAGGCTACTATTACACGCATTCATCACCAGCTAGGAGATCATTCACAATTCTCACGTCTTCACCACGCACACACTTTTATAAAGAGCTTTCGGAGATCTGTGACATACACTAGTAATAAGCTAGAAATTTTTAAGGTAAAAATGAATGCCTAGGTTTCAACAGCAAAAGGAAGAGGTATTCCAAGTGTCTGCACAGCCAAAGAACCACCAAAGCAGCATTTGGCAACCACAGGCCCTCCTAGGACTTGCTGGATCTCAGCCACAGATTTCTAATAAACAAAAGCTCTTTTCAGATCTAAAGAACTGGGTAGCCACTGCACAGCTCCAAGAAGCACAAAGCCCTTCTTAGGAAATAAGAAGCAACAGTTGGAAGAAATGTATTGTAACATCCAAAATGCAGATGCTCTTGAAGCTGTGAGAGAGAATCAAATGGAGCGATGGTCAGTGCTGGCCATCTAGGGTATCATCTAGCAACGGTTAGTCTGGAGGATATATTAGGTTGACCCGTAAGTAAACTGACAAATATTAATAGCTTCACATGGTTTGGACTAATATTTAACTTTTTCCAGTCATATGCCATCATTCTTTTTAATTTTGAAGAGAAAAAATTTATTATTATAAAAATTAGAGCACATTTTGTGATTCTTACATGTCTTTGAAATTATAAGTTTTTTTCTAAAGGCAGTGCAGTAAAGCGTATGTTATCTAGACTATCTACTCAAATACGTAACATCTGGGCACTGTCTCACAGAATGTACGATCAAAAGAAAAGATACACCAAATCCTTCCCAGAGCACAAGAAACAAGCACTGCTTAAGGGGTGGCCAAAACTTATATGCCCCTAAGATTCAACCCTAAATAAATTAAACCAAGTTTCATCAGCTTGCCAAGGCTAACATTTAGGAAAAGGTGTCTTTTAAAAGAACAGATACCTTTATTTAAACAATACACACTCATGGTTTAAAGCAAAAAGTGTTAAGATTGTCCACTCAAATAACGGAATGGCATGTTCAAAGTGAAAAGAGCTAAATATATGAAAAAGTGAATCGTACATGTTCATTTCCAAAGGCAAATGGCATTTCAGAAAGTCAGGTACTGGCTTAGCATATTCCTGGCCTCAACTAAAATGGGACAGTGTTCTGCCTACCAAAACATACTCACCAAACAAACGGATGACAACCAAAGAATAAAACAGTTAATGGTTGAAAGAACAAGCAAAAAGCACAAACTTTAAAAACCAATTCATTTTCCTTGACATCACCATCCTTAAAAAGATTGCCCTGGAACTTCAGAAATGCTCAGATGAACAGTTTAGATGAATCCAAAATCCCACTCCATTTAGTAAAGTGCAAAACTCCAAACCTCTCAGCTCTCGCTAGCCTCTGAACTTCGACTGCAGGCTGGAGCCCAGCACTGGTCTATATCAGTTGTGAGAAAACAGCCCTCTGATGGGGGGGGGCACTCAGCACCCACATAACTGCACAAGCAACAGTTGGAGCAAATTAACTCCAAGTCACTTAGAAATTCTTTAGCATTTACTGGTTAAGAATCATGCACTGTCTTTAACAGACACAATTATTTCTTTAACTGGAAAGATATTCAACATACCAACACAGAAAAAATTGTAAGTTCCAATAAATCTTTATTAAATGAATGAATGAGAAAATATATGAGTGGTGTTCTCTTTAAGTACCCACATCAAAACCCATCTTCGGGTCTCCAATCCTTTTATACTATCATACACATGCAAACTTCAAAATATGCCAGAGTTCAGCAGTTGTGGGAGGAGTTGACCAAGGCCACTGATGAAAACTGGCATTTCAGGGGACTAGGGAAGACAGGTAGAAGAAGAGACAGTTGATTAAATAAAGAATGGTCTTTATCAACATATTAAAAAGAAAGGAACATTACGTATTAAGAAGATGCTCTAGAAAGACAAAAATAAAGTCAGCAGGTCTACATTTGGGTCCTTCCCTTCGTTATAAGGCTGGGGAGAGTTACAGCACTTCCCCGGGCTGCAAACTCCTTAACAGTAAAAATAAAGGTTGACGTGAATGTTGTTGAACCATGCCCTACAACTGAGATTCCTTCTGTTTCCAAAATCCTAGCAGGGAGCCTATGCTACAATCTACACCTACAATCTTCACTGTTAACAGTGTAACTAGAGCACTGCTTCTCAAGGGTGAGCAGGTACAGGAATCACCTGGAGGGCTACACAGAATCCTACTCCAGAGAATATAAACAGGGAAGGGGCTATGAATTTGCATTCGTATTATAATAAGTTGCCTATAAGCAGACCACGTATGAATGGAAAGGGACTAGGGTTTTGGCCTGTGTCCTAACTAAAAGCTTTGACAGGCAAGCTCTGAAGTTAGCCAAAAGCAAGCTCTAGGTTAGCTAGAGACCCTCACGGGCTCTAAAAGAACCACCTCCTAACTTCCAAGTAATGGTCAGAGAATTGAACTGGTGAGCTGACTGAGCCCACAACCGAGACTCCCACAGATACAGACCTATCTAATGGCTGTGGGGGAGGTGTTCTCCAAAGGAGACCAAACCAAAATGAGGGAGGCCTGAGTATGCTGGACTCAGCAGAGGTGATTCCAGGGAGGGAGGTGATTCCAGGTGAAAGGGAGGCTGAACTTTCTTCCAGTAGCCTCATCCTCTCGCCTGGGAGTGCTTGTGTCCCCTGAGGTATTAAGGGCAGAATTGTGACTACTGAGTGGATCCACCGCTTTGCCACAGGAGCTGGTGCTGAAAAGGCTGCTCTAAATAACTTTTTCTGCTGGGAAGAGAGGGTGCAGAGCAGTCCAGAGTCTCAGCAGCAGCAACAACCCAAGGACCACAGTCCAGGGAGGTAAGTCTGGCTGCCTGGGGCAGGCAACAGAGTTACAGAGGGGACTGCAGCACTCTGAGCCCAACTGTGAGACAGCCCCACCTCATTACCCTCAAGAAGGACATTTGCAAATGGGGAGAGGGACCAGAAAAAGGGTGAAGATTTGGGGTAAATAAGAAAGACCAACAGGAATTTTACTCACAGGTAGGTAAGGATGAGGGGCATGAGAGTAACAATTAGGGTGGAGGGGATTAAAAAGGACAAAAAGAAGGAAGAGAAGTATCAATGAAATCTGAGCTTTATCTTAAAAGCACAACAAGCTCACTGGGTAACCCATAAAACAGGGCCCTTCCAAGCTCTGTGGGGAAATCCTGGCAAAGGACCCTCAATCAGAGCACATCCTGCACATCCTTTCTGTGACCTGCAAACAACAGGGCAGAGAGTTTGTGGCCTGTGTCTCTTCCTTTCAGGAATACCATCTTCAGTGAAACACCACAGGAAAAACCTCTTGGTTTTTTGAAATGCCTCATTTGGGGAAGATCTTTCACCACAAATTAAAACATTACACTCAAACGCATTGAGACAAAATTCTATTCCCTCTTTATATTTGCTGCATTTTAATATGAAATAGATCTATATTGTTAAACTGCATCTCTGAAAAAATGTAATATATTTATATCATTAATATTTGCTTATTATTGCCATTTAAAAACAGATGTTAGTTAAACTGTCTCATTTTTAGATGTGTAAGCCTCAAAATTTTGAATTAAACATTATTTCTACTAAGAAAAAAACAACCTTGGAAATTATAAAAACAAAATCACATAGTACGTACTATAGAGGAAAGCTGATACAATCCTTTCTTGTTACACATAAAAACCAAAAAATGTGGTTCCAATTTCTTTTTTTTTTTTGTTAACCATGCTCATTTTCTTTCAAATTACTTCCAAAAACGAAGGTCTCTCTGATGTTAATCGTGTGTACACTTCAGCTTACACTTTAAAGAGTCTTCCTCTCCTGGGAAGTGACTTTTGTATACAAATCATGGAAAGCTACTTAGATAAAGTGCTGGAGATGATTAAAAAGGGCCAGATTCAAATTTATACCTTAAAAAAAGGAGAAGCAGATGTCAACTGACTCATTTGTGTATATTTTGAAAATGAGTTGAAGATATGCATGTGCATTTCATCAGGACATTTAAAGAATCTCCAACTTTTTACTGTGGTTATGTATCAATGACCACTTTAGAAATTAAAAGAAAACTTTAAAATTTATACTCCGGTGTTTTATACCGAATACCTTGACTCTTGCTACAATTTGATCTAACCAAAGAACAATTTTTAAGCTGACCAGAAAAGAATTTGCTCATTTAGAAACACGCAGAATTTTTAGGATTGAAAGTATATCATATATATTTCATCATCTAGAATAAGTAAAGAAAGAATTAAAGTAGCATTTTGTTCACTTACTACTTGAATAAAAACTTCAATTCCTCTAAATTGCCTTCTTTCTTCTTCTTCTTCTTTCAAATACTGCAGAGAAAAAAAGTCTGCAAATTCTTTTTGATCTACCAAACCCTTATTGAAAAGCTCACTCCACGTCAAGCATTGAGCATCTTGCTAGGTAGTATACAGTACAGTCCTGGCTCCCAAGAGGCACCCAATTTACTGAGGATGGCTTTTCAGGAGTAACACCTGGGTTAAATATGAAACAAGAGGGGCTGAGTAGGAGGGTGTGGGGACGGAGGGGCTGTGGGGGTAAGCAGGTATGCCTTGCTGGAGCATGGCATGCTCAGTGACTGCTGGGATGTCAGACAGAAGGACTCTTCCTTCTTAAAGGATATGACATCTTAGTAATACTTCACTACAACACCACTTTCTCTTGAAATAGGGAATCTGTTTTGTATGGTGGACATATTCTAATTGGCCAAAAGAAACTGGGTAGGGACATTCATACAGAAATCCCAGACTGCTCAGATTGTTTCATTAGGCAATGATGTGTCTTCTGGAAAATTACAGAGAACAGTGTCTAAAGCAATAGGCATATATAGACATCCACAAGTCATCAACAAAAACCCCTAATAACCTACATATTCAAATATGTATTTCTGTAGCAAACTACTCTGTGACCTTAGGTCACAGTGACAGATTTTTTACAACAAATCCTTGTTCCTAGAGTTATTGTGACAATGTCTCCCTTCAATTATGTAAACATGTCAAAGCATCCACCCAAGTATTCAGTTACAACATGGGTCGAATCAAATCCTTTCTATGCATGGTCAAGTACAGCTCACAAGCACAACCAAAAAACATCAAGTCTATAACAAGAGTGGTATACAAACCATCTGACAACCCAGCAGAGAGAATTAAACCTTAAAAGTAATCAACTGTCACTCCAAATTAAAATGTTTAGGGCTATGTTGTATTAAAGCCACCTGCAGTAACAGAAACTCCCCACCAGGTGGAGTTAAAACATTCAAGCTTCACTTTCAAATTCTTGGGTTTCTTGTACTCCCAACTACGTCCCATTTAGTATGAAGGAAAGAAACTCAACCATTTAATTTTTTTAATTAGTTCACTCAAGGAAAACAGTGCAATTCATTAAAAACAGAATGAAAAATTACTGAATTAAGTCAGAACAAAACCTCCAGGAGTCAAGGTGCCACATTCTGAATTGGGAGATCACCACACCTTCAGAAGGTCTCTCTCTTTCTTTTTCCAAATCACCACCAATACATTTACTTGAGGGAGAAAGGGTCAAATCTTATCATGACCCCTTAAACTGGGTAGGACTAGGGACGCTGATCTGCCTAACTTCTGGGTATTCACAACTACAGAGGTAACCACATCCTGCACATGAGGTGCTACCATTAAACAGATGAGGAGCATCATTAGATGGGAGACACATTCCAGACAGTCACATCATCTCTCATATAGAAGATGGTGGTGCCCTCAGGTCATAAAACGAAGAAAAATGAAGGCAGAACATAGCCACAGCCTCCTAGCACAAACCTAGACATAATGGTGGCCTTGTGAAACGGGATGAGTCCCTATTTACAAAGCAGGAAGAGTGATGCTCCCAGCCAAGCCCCAGGATGAGAGCTGGGGGCTGAGTGGAGGGGTGGGATCTGACCATTAGCCATTCCCCATCCAACCTGGGCCTCCACAAGCCTTTCTCTGGCCCCGTGAGCAAGGCAGACTCAGCAAATCTGGGAAGGGGATTCTGTCCCGATGCCCCAACCCCACCCCAGCTTCCCCAGGTCTAACATATGACCCACTCCAACGGGTGCAGTCCCACCCCGACACGATCCTGCACCCATTTCGTTGGCCTATTCACAGTTACTAAGCTCTTAATTCTAGTGTCAATTCAAACCTTAAGGAGCAAGTTTTAGGCACTGAAAATTGGCTGCTAGTAGGGCAGATGTACTCTAAGGTGATAACCCTTAGACTCCTGTATAATCCCTTCCTCTAAGGGCAAGCAGAACCTCTGACTTGCTTCTAAGCAACAGACTATGGCAAAAGTGATAGGATACCATTCCTTTGACTAATCAGGTTACATTAGTAATTTTGGCCACTAATTTTGTGATTTAGCAACAGAAAACAGACACAATTAGGGAGAGGAGCACATCCCCTCCAATCCAATGTACACATCTCTGTCAGACCACAACTCTTCTGCCTCCCCCCTCGCCTGTCTCGAGGGAATCACTACTATGAGCATCTTATGCATTCTTCTTGACCATCTATATACAAGCAAGTATGTATACACATAAAAAGATATATTTCCTCCTTTTAAAAACAGTACAAATGGAAGCCTATTAAGGAAGGCTCTTTTGTATCTTTCTCCTTCCAAATTATCTTGAAAAGGATTCTTTTGTCAGTACAAATAGAGCTCACTCCCTTTTGATGACTGCACTGAACTCCATCATATGGGTATACCATAATGTTTTTCTTCAGTTCCTGACTGATGGAGAAACATTTAGACTTTAGCCATCTTCTAATCTTAGGTTTGTATACTTGTCACTTCACAGTGGGTAGGATCAATTCCCAGAGCTGGAATTTTGCTGGGTCAATGCGCATGTACATTTGTAATTCTGCTAGACTGGTTGCACCAATTTATACTCCCACAGGCAATGTATCAGTGCCTGCTTCCTCACCCTTTGCCATCCCAGGTGTTATCAAAATGCCAGCAAACTGATTCTATGTTCCAGTACAAACTCTTTACTCATAGGTTAGCTGCATCATTATCCTCAAGCTCATCAGGTTCATATGACCAATATTTATGAAGTACTCACTCGGTGAAAAGGGGAAAGGTTGCCAAACAGAGAACAAAACTCATCAATGAAATGAACGAGAGTTTCTGAAATTCCTCAGAGGTGAAGACTGATATCAACTTGGGTGCAATCTCCCTGGATTTCCCTAGAATGTGAGCTCTGACCTATATCCTGAAGGACATGCAGGCTTTGGACAGACAAAAGGAGTCCCAGAAGGGAAGTGAGGCCAAGCAGCGTGCTGGGACAGGAAAGCACAGGACATGGGCAGTGCAGACCAGGTGAGGAGAGGAAGAGAATGCTCAAGTGGCAGCTGGAAGAGCAACTGCCACAGCCAGGCCTTAGTGTGGGAGGAATCAGTGGACAGAAGACTGAATTGTGAGTTAGAATTTCCACTTCTGTCATTAGCTTTAAAAAAAACTAGTTTATTTAGGGAGGCTTCAGTTTCCTCACTTGTAAAACAGGGAGGTTAGTCTTGAAGCCAAACTTTCTATATCTGCAGAATTATGTGTTCTAAGTAAATCTTATGGTCAAGACTAATGTCAGACAAACAAGCAGAACTGTGTTGGTAGAAGGGAAAGGGCAGGAACTTGTCAGCCCCATATTCTAGTCCCTCCAACCTGACAACGAGCCAAGAAACTCTCAGGATTATGCAAAGCACAGTCTGAAAGCAAGGAGGCCTAGGTGGCTAAGGTCTCCTCCGGCTCTAAACACTATTTTAACTAAGTGTTAGACAATGCACCTGGACCTTCATTTCTAGTCTGCGTGCCTACAATTCCTTCATTCATTTAACATGCATTCACTGAGTACCTACTATATCCCAGGCACTGCTATAGGAGCTGGGGAGACAGGGGTTAGTTAACAGTACAAAGACTCTTCCTTCTGACATTCCATTTGTTTAGAAGGGAGAGAAAAAAAAACATGTCAGAGCACTGAGAGTAAGAGGGAAAAGCGTAATGACTGCGCCAACCATCTAAACCCTACTCCATCCTCATGTCAGGAGGCTTTCATTCAGCCTTTTCAGATTTTCGTCCTCACACATTATTTGTTCTCATATCTGAAATCCTGCAGCACTTTGGCCCACACATGAGCTTTCGCCACTTGTTAATATTTCACTGTATTGTGCTTATCTCACTCAGGCCTCTGGGGGGTACTATATCAATGTCGGACAGTTACCCCACCACTGTGTACACAGTGCTGGTACACACTGACAGGCATGCAGCACCTGCTGACTACTACGACAGCACTGCAATTTGAGAGCCATAAATGTGTTTTGAAAACTTTCTTCCTTTTCCCAAACTACAGACCAGAATTTTCAAGTAACAAAATTATACAAAAGAGCAGAATAAAATGAGCAAACTAACTGAACAGAACACCAAATTGGATCTGGTAAGAAGTAATGATCTCCAGGAGGTCCAGGTGTTTGTGATAGAAGATAATCCTAAAAGAAACATTAACTAGTGCAGGCCAAAACAACGGAGTGGAACCTGAGGGGAAAGAGCATGGGGGTAACCGTCTCTGTCAGGAGAGGGGACAGATGAGGATGTGCAGAAGAAAAGGGCAGACCCAGAGTCCCCGCCCCAGTAGGTCACACAATCACTTCCTCCCTGGAATGGGGGTCTGGCCCTATGGCTTGGGACTCTTCTGCCACCACCCACCCCAGCCTTCACACATCCTCAGGGAGCTCAATGCTCTGCTCCTGGCACTTGCAGGCTTAAAAATCATCAAGGGCACCTTTGCTACCATAAAGTTCCCTTCCCTCTTTTTAGAGCAGACAAATATGTCTATCAAAATTCTTTTTTCATGTCAAAAGGTCTGACAACCCCTACATGGTATCAGTTGTACTTTTATTATCCACAACTGAGAAGGCACATAAGCAAAAAGCTACTATGACAGAAATGTTCACAGTAGCACTATTCACAACAGCCAAGAGAGGAGACAACCCAAATGTCTGTCAATGGATGAATGGACAAACAGAATGTGGCACATCCATACACTGGAATATTATTCAGCCATACAAAGGAATGAAGTACTGTACATGCTACACTGTGGATGAACCTTGAAAACACGCTAAGTATAAAAAAGAAGCCAGACAAAGCAGGCCACATGTTGTATGACTCCATTTACATGAAATATCCAGAATAGGCAAATCCCAAGAGAAAGCAAGCAGCTTAGTAGTTGCCAAAGGGTCAGGGGAAAGGAGCAGTGGAGAGTGGTTGTTAGTGGGTACAGGGTGTCCTTTTGAGGACATAAAAATGTTTTGGAGCTAGACAGTGGTGACAGCTGTACAACACGGTGAATGTATTGTACTTAATGCCACTGAACTGTATATTTTAAAATGGTTAAAATCATAAATTTTATATTATGTGTATTTTATCACCACATTAAAAAGCTACTGTGAATTCCATGAACTTTAAAATAAATTTATATCTTACCAATATCTAAAATGTGACTTGGAAAACCGGGGCTATGAACACTAAAAACCAAAACCCTACATACAGAGGTGAACAGTTACTACACAAACAATGCTTAGTGTGAAGAATTTAAGAATTTAAACCTGAAGCCGATCTCGTTTCAGAATGTATGTGTAGATATCTTAGTCACAGAGCCATAGCTTCACCCTACAAAGCCTCCTTACTTGGGTCCAATCCATTCACTTTCACTAAGTATCTGCCCCAGACATTATCATTCCACACACAGAACCACCTACTCAGCCTCTGCGAGTGCAGTGCCTTCCACCTGGAGGCCTATGTCAAATGCTATTACCATGCATTGCTGCTGAAGCATGCTGGGATGGAGGGAATGGGAACCAGGG
Organism: Lepilemur ruficaudatus; assembly: GCA_963574885.1. Lineage (NCBI taxonomy): Eukaryota > Metazoa > Chordata > Mammalia > Primates > Lepilemuridae > Lepilemur > Lepilemur ruficaudatus. The sequence goes on from CAUYRT010066389.1 coordinate 162,305, forward strand.
CCTCCAGGGCTCTTGTACAATCTGCCTCACACTGTTTCTTTCCACCTATATTCATGCCTGCACACATTGACTGAGTGCCCATTTTCGCCTGAGGACAGGAACAAAGAACTACTTTTATGCTCCAGCAAAACCAAGGGTAGCTTGTACTCTGCTGGTGAACACCGAGGACTGCAAGCCCACGAACCACAAGACTGGGTCAGTGAAACCATTTTGTTTGGCCAGCACAGCAATTGCAAACACCAACAACATAACCTGAATGCCTTCCCCGGGGCACCCAATCCTGGCGTGGCACGCTGCTGCTCAGTGTCGTCTTGTGATCTGTGGTTCTGAGATGCAAGCTATCCTGACCTAGCCACTAACTACTCACTCATTACTCCCAATTACTGTTCTTCCCATCATCGTTCTTTCACATGTAGTACATCACGGCTGTAAACGAACCAAGAGAAATAAAAGCGCATAACTGATATTGTCATTTCACTTTTGGGGATTAAAAAAACTCCCTCTATAATTTCCAGTGTGGAAATATCCCTATAATTGAAACAACTTCAAATCACAGCATAACCAAAATTTAACTTCTAGAACAAGGGTCCCTTCTCAGTGCTCATACTTCTAAGCAGGAAGGGAGCTCTAGCAGAGTAGCCCATCCTGGCAGAGGGCCACTGCTGGCAGTCTTAACCCTAGTGATTTCTGAGAAAAGGTCAGGGACCTTTGTTTCAGGTTTACCTTTAAATTTCAGCAGCAAAACCACACATTTAGTGTTTTATTTCTGTTTAGCTTTGCTCAAGTTCAGGGAATAAGCACCAAAAATAGAAATGGAAGGGGACACTGATGGAACACACTGTGCCTGGCCCTGATAAAACAAGGGGTGCTACTTGTATTCCAAAGCTTTAGCTTTCTAGATTAGCAGGAAGAGGACCAATGTGGTTGTATTAACATGCAAAAAGTCCACAGATGTGCCCTGCAAAACCAAAGCAGCACCCAGTGCACTATAAAATAAGAATTGATTTAATATTCACAAACTTTGGCAAGATAATGGTCTTAATTTAGCATAAGGTGTAAGCATTATTACTTGTAGAAAAAATTTCTTTACTAAGTCAAAGCCTGGAGTACAAATATTTATATCTAGTAAGAATCAAAATAGAAAGCCTAACAACTGTTAAATTAAAATACTCTACACCAGCCACTTTCCACAAATGACAACTTTAGCCCTAGGCAAGTTACTGAAAACTTATATGTAAATTTAACTTTTACTTTCTTAATCACATTTGAAAAGCATAGGGCTCTATATTATTTAAAGAAGGTTATGGGAGAATTCTTCTATAAACAATATGGGTTTCTGTGTCTGGTTCCCACCCCCCCCATGAAAACACACACCTATGCATCCCAGGTATACTGGGGTCTCTTAAAGGGATCACTTGTACAAAGGCAAAATCCACACAGAAAGCAAATCACCTTTTCTCTTTCTCTCTGGTCTCTTTTGCTGCACACACCCAGACTAAATTCCAGGCTCATTACAGTATAGAAATAAAGGCCACACAAGAAAGAAAGAAAACCATTTTTAGATATAAAGGGGAACAAATTAAAAGGTCATCAAATAATACTCACTGCTGGTTCAACTTGACTTCGATCTGCAATATCTATGTGGACAATTTCAACAGTTTTCCATGTGTTTGGATCTAAACCGTGTACCTATAAATGACAAAGAAAAACGAAGCAAAACTAGATTATTCTTGTTAGGTAAAACTATTAACTGATATATAAAATCTTTATCTTGAGTCTCTCAGGGTACATTACAGACAATTAAAATATCAAATTATTATTTCATTAAATCAGTTGTCCGAAATCTTTTGTTACCCTTTTAACCCCCAATAATAAAGGGGAGAGAGTTTGAGGATGCTGCCAAATGAACAAAAATTTACCGATATTATTTTCTGGTAGTCCTTGGAGATGATTTCTATAACAAAATCTATATGACCTATGTTTAACCCAAATGATACCCAATAAAATCCTCATAACCTATAAATCCTATACAAATATAAGGTGACATTATAACTAGATTTCAAGATGCTGCATTCTGTAGTCTAAAATCTCTCCTGAATTTGAGTAGTCTAAAGCTATTCAGTTTCAATATGATGTCAGCTCCTCTAAACTTCACGCTGTTCATTTATTTTTGAAACTCCATCTATGAACCAATTAAGAATTGTTTAAAAACTGCCAAAGACATGCCCACTTGACAGCTAAAAATGGCAGATCATACACAGATTAAAACATGACAAATCATCTCATTTAGATCCCAAATTTTAGAGATTTACTATGAAAAACTACATGAAATGTCAAACGATCACGTGAAAGCAAAAGTCAAATACTACAAATTCAAAAGTTCTATTAATTAGCATCGATAACATAAAAGGACATAGCTGGAATAGAATTTGCCACAACCATTAACTTACTCTCCCCTAACAGTGTATCACAATGTTGGAACAGTAGTTCTCAACTGGAGAGTGCACCAGAAAACAGGCTGCTGGGCCCAGCCCCCGAGATTCCGATTCAGTAGCTCCTGGGTGGGACCTGAACATTGTTGGCATTTCTCACAAGTCCACAGATAATGTATTGCTGCAGCTGGTCCAGCAATGACACTTTTGAGGACCATGGGGCCAAGGGCATCAAACTATACCAGATGCCCTCCCAAGTTCTGTGGCAAACCTTACCAAAAGTTAATGATTACATTTGAGTTCTAATTGATATTCTTGAAACTTAGAGATACATGTGTACCAACTTATAATTACGTAAGCCAGGAGCTTGGTAACATTTTTGTAAATTATTAAAAGAACCTTCTCCCTGCTGCCTTCTGGCCATTTCTCTGATGTCAACTCATATCCCAGCAAATGGAGTTGAAGTGACAATTAAAGCAATCAATTCTGCTACGTAGAATAGCTCTGGTGAATATCCTGAGATGAAAGCAATCTAATTAGCAAAATTAATAGCTAAACTTGGGTTGGGGATTACCTGTGAATGTTGTTTACCCATGTTCTCCTGATCAGAGATAAAAGAGAGCTGCTGATGAGAACAGCAACTCACCAAAGTCCACTCAAGTGTCAAGGCAAGGGGATTGAAGGGAAAGCCTGTTTGCTTTCTGGTTGCTTGCTTGTCTCACCTCAATGTGACACAGCTTGCTTGGTCTGGCAGGTGCTAGTCCAACACAGGTGACACTACTTTGGCAATAAAGTGAACTACATATAGTATTTCCATTTCCAGGGCCTTCTGCACTAAAAGCACAGAGTTGAAACTTACATTTTCTAGTGTTCCCAAGTCTGGTTTATGCCATGTTTCAATTTTAATGAAGAAATCATCTTTCATATATTCATTCTGCAGAAAACACAACAGGAAAATGACAGTGATCTTTCACCGGTTCTTTGGGGCTCAGGTCTGAGGGAGCCTTTCCCAGTATAAGCATCCATGCTTTGCCTCTACAAGGAGACTGATCCTCAGGTGACACACAAAAAGCTACCGATTTTCAGACTTGTCAGGCAAACCAAATGTTGCATGCTTTTAAATAATTTAAACAATCCTACTTGCCATGCAGTATACAGGACTAATAAAGAAGCCGTGAGGTTTGGAGAGCCAACCTGGCACTGGAAGGAAGCAGCAAAAGCAAAGTAAAATCAATAGGGAGATTCTGAGACAGGGTGGAGAAAGAGCCCATTAACACTGGGAACATGTGGTGGAGTGTGGGCTGGAACACAGAGGAGGGAGCCATGCAGTGATGGGCAGTTTTAACAAAAGAGCAAAGAATGGTTAAAAATTATTATGTAAAACAAAGTTTAAAGATGAAGAGTAATGTGACACAAAAATAATTTTACTCACCGTTACAACTGAGGCATAATGGAGAGGCAGGCAATAAAAAGGGGAAAAATTTCAGAATATTAATTGGAGTTGAAACAATCTATCCCAATACAGAATGCCACAAAGACTAAACTATCTGAAAACACAGAACATTTAGTAGCTTACATCTGCAAAACACAGTTTCTATACAAGTGATACTGTAGGATACTTTAGATTATGAAGTACAAATAATCTGAAAAATAATCTATTTTTAAAATAATGCTAAAAAGAATAATGTCACAAAAGGAAAACACTGTAGGTTAATTTAGGAAATGACAAGAAGCTGTTTCAGAAGTCCGTATGCTCCTCCTCTATTATGTGGTAATAAAAGTACACCAAAAGATACTTTTGAGTGTTGGACCATCTTTAAGATTTCGGTATCCCTTTCATTTGTTCATCTCTGGAGCCAGTAGAGTCAGCAAGGACCCCAATGTGGCTGTCATCTGGGAATGGACTTATGCCCTTCACAAAGGTGTGGGGGGAGGAGCCCAATGCAGCCTCTCCTCTCCTATCACGCAGGCAGTGACTATCCGAGAACCTGCAGAAGGCCTTGCTCAGTGTGACCTTTTTCAAAGGTGTGGGCCCTGGGAGTCCCTCCCATCATCCTCAAGGTGGAGGGTGAAATGACGGCCGGAGACCAGGCTTACTTGTTCTACAGTAGGGGTATGCATTCCAGGCTTTCTCATGAAACACCAAGGAGCCCTCAGGAGCAATCATCCTCACGAATGCAGGAACTTTGCTGTGAGGAGAGAGATACTAGATATGTTTTCAACAGCACTATCAATTCTTTCTTTGTAGCTATCAAACTGCTTCAAAGACCACTGTAATTGAAGGTGACCACGTTCTAAATTTGATGACCTCGTATTCAAGACTGTTATCAACAGTTTATTTCAATCCCTAAGTAATCAAGTGGAAAATTAATGTAAGAATAACATATGGTTAAGAATGTTTAACTGTATAAGGTTTTTGTTTTTTTTTAATAGAAGCAATTCTTTCTTAGGGGCTTTAGATCTACTCCCATGATGTGAAATCTAAGCATTAACTGAAACTACTCAATCTGCTCATTTGTACAACATAGAAGTTCTCTCCTATAGTTAGATGACATTACACTGGCTTTTTTTTTTTAATGCAAAAGCCCCAGAATAAGCGGCTATCTCTGAATAAGACCTGAAAGACCCAAAGAAAAATGACAGTGTGAAGGATCCATGTAGAAAATGAGAAAGTAAAGCTTATCCAAGTATAAAATTTTATAGGTTTGGATGTCACTCACTGTCTCACATATGGTCAGAGGACGAGAAGGATTAAATATGTGACAATATCTATGATGTTTGTGCAAATTCATAAGATAATCAAGGACAATCCCAACATATAAATGGGTAAAAGACATCCACAGACCTATTACAATTAGAAAATGCTACTCCTGAACAAACAAATGGAAAAATCAGTCTTACCAGTCTTCAAAGAAATGGAAATGAATGACCATTTCTACTGAGTGGAGCCTACTGTAAGGAGAACCGGTTTACGTGCACAAGCTTTTCACACAGACTGGATTTAAATCCCAACGTTACCACTTAGCTGTGTGACCTTGGGCGTAGTACTTTGCTTCTCCAAGCTTCCTCATGTGCTGGACGGAGTTCATATTACCTACTACTCTGCAGGGTTATTTGAGAGGATTAAATCAGATAGTATCTGTAATGTGTTTAGCACATTGCCCAGGATAATGGGAGCTCAAAAAATGGTAGTTACTGTTTTATAATTATAAGCTGACACAGAGCTGGTTATTTTCACATGCTTTTCTTCATTGAAATCTTCCAATAAATCTGCGAAGTAAGCATTATTTCATCATTTCATGTAACCAGCATTTAAATGGGTAAATAACTGTATATCAAAACTATGTCCTCAAAATTCAAGCCCTATATATATATTTTTTTTCATATCACAGCTGCTTCTCCAAAAACTTTCAAGCACCAACTTAACTTCTTCAACTAAAGAAAGAACTGTGCTCGCTTTGGCAGCACATATATTAAAATTGGAACGATACAGAGAAGATTAGCAAAATAAAAAATTAACAGGAAAAAAAGAAAGAAAGAACTAAGGACACTTGGGAGCCAGAAAGAACTTCTGACACTATAATAAGATGGAGCAGTTGGCCAAAGCTATTCCTGTTGAATCTTGTAAGCTAAACAAGGTAGATAGTAAGAAACCCCACGCCAGTTGGAGAACTACACAGCAATAGAAGATGTAGTGCGGACAACCCTTTCATTCATCCCCTTTCAGTCACTGGGCCAACTGTAAGAATGGGTACACAGTTTGGGGGTTCCACTATCCTGACAAATTAAATCAATGGCAAAGAAAAGCTAAAGTATTCCCATAACATGCAGCAGTAAGAGTGCAAGGACATAAAGAGATTTACATGTGCCTTCACATCCTTAAAAAATAATAATGAAAGAGGCCTAATTCTTTGATAACTTATTCTTTTCAAATGGTGGGACAATTCATACAAACTTCAGAAATACAAAGCCAGGATAACTGAAAATAAATGTCAAAGAATATCTAGTAGTCCAAAAAATCTCATGTTGCTAAAGAACTAGAACCAAAATCCACTTAAAAGTGGGTGAAGTCTAATATGAAATACATATGGGTAAAATTTAATTTTAAGAGACAGCGTAGCTCTGTTGCCTGGGCTCAAGTGCAATCATAGCTCCATGAAACCTCCTGGCTCGAGGGATCCTCCTGCCTCAGCCTCCTGAGTAGCTGGGACTACAGGCACTCACTACCACGCCCAGCTGACTTTTTTTTTTTCTTTTCGTAAAGATGGAGTCTGGCTACCTTGCCTAGGCTGGGCTCAAACTCCTGGGCTCAAGCGATCCTCATGCCTTGGCCTCCCTAAGTGTTGCACCCAGACCCAGACTACTGTTTCCAGGATATTTTTCCCACCACATGAACTCCAATAATTCATTATAGGTTTGAACAGTTAATAAAGTCCAAACTTTGAGCTAGTTGTGTTTTGAATTTGCTGGCTTTTTAAAAAATATTTAACATAAGAACATTAATAAATACATCTCAAATGAATCTAAGTAAGTGACTAAACTTGGGGAAAATGCATAAATGGAGTAAATAAAATTCTACTTTAAAATTCTACTTTAAAAGAGAAGTTTTCATTAATGGCAATTTTAATATATTCCTAACAAGGCAGTTCAAGTGTGTCACTTATACATAATTGAAAGCATATACATCATTCTTCCACCTTAGTTGTCACTTTAATACAGGAAATTCCCGTTTTGGAAGCTTAGAGAACCTACGTAAAGGCACAATATTAACCAAAGTAACAAAATGGAGCATGGAGCTAGGCCTTCAAAAACAAACACAAAAAGGACAGTCCTCCTCTTGTTCTCCCAAACTATTCAAGAAGTGTTGTTCTCTCCTGATAAGCCAATGTTCATAACGGTGCTTACTTACTTCAACATAAACAGGTAAATGCATCTAGATTTCAGCTGTTTACAAGTTACCCAAAGCATAAAATTCAAAAGTATGAAGGTTCTTTAAGACTACAGAGCCCTTGTGCCACTCTGAATACACTTTAAGAATATTTAACTTCAGGGTAAAATTCAACAGAAGTTTTTTATTCCATTGTGTTGACAGGAGATAATATTAAGATCTAATTTTAATATAACAACAGTTGTGAGCCTATTTGTTTCCAGGCAAGGCAATTCTATCATAGTAGTATAGAAAAACAAAGGCCTTCCATGGTTTAAAAAATTCAGAATAAATGACCATAATGTACACTGAACATCTGATCTAAGACATTCCTTTTTTTAAATCCTATTCCTGAGATAAATAACACCACTGCAAATCACTTCAAACTACACTATCCACTTGAAATTTTAATGTCCTTCCATAAACAACATGAGGAAAACTACTTTTTTCCACCCTTCTTCCTTCTGCGGATGAACATCAAAATGTAGAAAAACATAGAGAAGAATCTGAAGACAAGATTAATTTACCATAAATAATTACCACTAATAAATTTACCACTAATAATTCTTTCATTTTATAGTCAGCTGAAACACACCTTAAAAACACTGGGAGGCCTTCTCTTCCCAGTTCTTCCTGAAGTCAGAAAAGGCTGAGTTGAGAGGGTGGGGGAAAAAAACACACTGGGCACCTCATTCATTCATGCATTCATTCATTCATTCATTCATTTGAATATTTACTGAATGTCCATTGTGCCAGAGGCTGTGTAAATAACATGAACACAAAGGGATAATTCCTACCCAGAGCTTAACTTCCAAGGAGGAAAGCAGAAAATAGACTGGTAAACAAAACCATAAAGAGAATCTCCTGTATTGAAGTGAAATTAAGGAACACAGCACTGGGAAAGTGAGTAAGTGGGGCAAGGGTGGTCAGGAAGGCCTCTCTGAGGAAGTGACATTACAATGGCAAACTGAGGGTGCAGAGGCAGGGAACAGCAAAGCAGGCACAGGTAAAAGCATGACCACGGGTCCTAGAAAGCAAAAGGCTTGGCCTATTTGAGCCATGCTAAGGAATCCAGCATGGCTAGACCACAGATACATGGGTCCTGCCTACTGGCCAAGGTTTAGATTTTGTTCTTTGTATGATGGGAATCCACTGAAGGCTTTAAGAAGGAAAATGACACACCCTGATTTGAGTTTTAAGATTAGTCTGGCTTTGTGTAGAAAATTAATTTGAGCGGGCAAGAATGAATGGTGGCAAAATTAACTCAAATTGGCCGGGCACGGTGGCTCACACCTATAATCCTAGCACTCTGGGAGGCTGAGGCAGGCAAATCGTTTGAGCTCAGGAGTTCGAGATCAGCCTGAGCAAGAGGGAGACCCCGACTCTACTAAAAAAATACAAAGAAATTAGCTGGACTACAACAACAACAACAAAATGTGTGTGTGTGTATATAAAATTAGCCGGGCATGGTGGCGCATGCCTGTAGTCCCAGCTACTCGGGAGGCTGAGGCAGGAGGATCTGGAGCCCAGGAGTTTGCGGTTGCTGTGAGCTAGGCTGACGCCACGGCACTGTAGCCCAGGCAACAGAATGAGACTCTGTCTCAAAAAAAAAAAAAAAAAAAAAAAATTAAAAATAGGTAAGAACTAAAACTATAAAATTCTTAGAAGAAAACACAGTTATAAATCTTTGTGATCCTGGACTGAGCAATGGTTTCTTAGATATGACACCAAAAACATAAACAACAAAAGACAAAAAACATAAATTGGACTTGATCAAAATTATAAACTTTTTTAAGCTTTAAAAGACACTATCAAGAAAGTGAAAAGACAATTCACAGAACAGGGCAAAAATCTGCAAACTGCATATTTGATAAAGATCTAGTATCCAGAATACATAAAAAAACTTACAACTCAACAATAAAGAAAACTCAATTAAAAATTCATCAAAGATTTGAGCAGACATTTCTCCAAAGAAGATATACAAATGACCTAAAAGCACAAGAAAAAATGCTAACATCATTAAATCATCAGGAAAAATGCAAATCAAAACCACAACACGAGATACCACACACACGCTTAGGATGGCTATAATCAAAAAGACAGATCATAGTAGTGTTAGTGAGGACACAGAGAAATTGGAACACTCATACACCACTGGTGGGATTGTAAAGTGGTACAGTTGCTTTGGAAAACAGTCTGACAGTTCCTCAAAGAATTAAAGTTATCATAAGATCCCAGCCAATTCCATTTACAGGAATATATCTCCCCAAGAAAACTGAAAACATGTTTGCACAAAAAATCATACACAAATGTTCACTATTCTGATATTCTGATTCATTGTTCTGATTATTCTGTTCACTATTCTGATATCTCATTATTTATAACAACCAAAAAGTAAAAACAACCGAGATGTCCAACAACCGATGAACTGAGTAACAAAATGTGACATTTCCATACAACAGAATATTATCCAGCAATCAAACGGAGGGAAGTACTGATTATGCTAAGTGAAAGCAGCCAATCACAAAAGGCCACATATTATGTCATATGGCTGCATTTATATAAAAAGCTGACAATAGGCACAGCTACAGAGACAGAAAGCAAATCAGTGATTGTCAGTTGTCAGGAGTTGGGGGCAGTGATTGCTAATAGGAATAGAGTTTTTTAGGGGGATGCTGAAAATTAGATCTGAAACTAGGTAACAATGACAGTTGCACAACTCTGTGAATATAATAAAAACTACAAAAGTGTACACTTTAAAATGATGAATGTTATGGCATGTAAACTGTATCACAATTTTTTTTTTTTTTTAAAAAATGGAGCCAAAAAAGGAGAAGAAAAGAAATGGATGGCAGGATATGCATCTGGAGGCAAGTGGAGAAGTTCAAGAGAGATGCTAGCACCTTAAGATTTACAGTAGCAATGGAGATGGAGGGAAGACAGAAGAATGCAGAGACATAAGGGCGGGGGGAATTACAAAAATCATTCAAAATCTTGATTTGTGGGAAGGAAATAAAATAACCAGACACAAACTGGCTAACTTCTGGGAGAAAGGAGACTCTAGAGTTTTAAAGAATTATAAAAAACAAAGAAGTAAGTATTTTTCACCCAACAAAAGGGGAATAGTAACAAAAGATGAGCTATACCATAAAGAAGAAACAATGTTTTTCAGAAAATACTTACTGGCTTTTTTCTGAACTAGGATCATTCTTGCTTTAGGAAAAACTGAACTGTGTAAAATTTAAAACTCTGTTCACCTAAAACTGTACTAAAAAGAAAAAAATATAAAATGAAAAAAATTAAAACAATAAAAAAAACTCCGAATTACATACAAAGAAAAAACAAGTGTTGTATCTATGATGGCTAATTCTCAACTCAAGAATTACTGTATTTGGCTCACATTTATTAATTTCTTACTTATACAAGACGCTCTCTGATTGTGAAGCATCATATATAACCAATCTTTAAATTTTCAGGTGATTTTAAACTTTTCATTTTTAAACATAATTTAGGTTCCTGGCATATGTCTTCTTTTGCTTACAAAAAAACTCTTACCTTGAACCACATCAAATTTTAAAATAATGATATTTTCAATAAAACCTCTGGTCTTTCAATCTCAGGGAAACAAGGCCATTCTGGAATTGGTAAAGCTTTTCAAATTCCCCATCATCCAGGACTGACTGAAGATAGTGAAGGTACATAATGTTTATGCAGAATAAAAAAAAATAAAGCTGACTTTCCCCCAAATGGGAGAGCAAACAAACAAAAAAGAGTGGTCACTGTTCATACAGTGAGGTTACAGGAGCTCCAAGTTTTTCTCTGAAATACCATCTCAAAAGCTGTAACACATTTCCTTGTCCTGCTTCAAAATTCTTTGCCTAGTATTAATAAATTCCCTTCTCTTTTACCACCATCCACTACTAAGTGCATATTAAATAAGGAAACGCACTCAGACTTTAGTGGAAAATGGGTACAAGACAAATACGTGTACATATGGAAATATATGACTAGGTGTCAAAATGAGTAGAAGCCACAAAAAGTGACAAGTTTAGGGAAAAGGGACCAATATGAATAAAAGTAGCCAAGGAATACCTCTGCACAGGGCAGGTCTTGCACTCAGAAAATCAAGCAGGTTATGAGGCCTGACATCAGAAGAAGAAAAAAGCTTAAGGGACTGAACAAAGGCTTGAAGGTGGGGGTGGGGGCTGCACAGATTACTTAAGGAGGACAACAAAGAGAATGGTTTCCTTAGAGCCAAGGGTTTTTATTCTGGATGGAGTTGTAACAATTGTGATATATGGATAATCTTAAGTACCTTGTTAAGTTTAACTTTATTTTGGAGGAAGACTTTAGACTTTAAAGACTTAACGTGAAAATGATATGGTGAAACTTGAGGTTTTGGAAGAATTTCTCTGTAAACTTCCATGGAGTTAACATCAGAAAATGGAAAACATTCTAACTCTCCCACAGAGCTCAGTGGTAGAGCAAAGTGCTTAAAAGAAAGGGCAGGTTCTGGAGTCACAATGCCTGCCTGAATCCAAGTCCCAATTCTGCTACCAAACAGCAGTGAGACATGGAGCACGTTACTTAAACCTTTCTGGACCTTGGTTTCTTCAGAGCTGAGGTTCCTGTGGGGAATGAAAAAGCTCCCACCTAGAGCACTTACAGTAACCCAGTGATCGTCACACAGCAAGAATACGTAAGTACTAGATCCTCTGTTTAGAATTACCATGGGTGACTGCTCACTATAAGTTATCAAACAAAATAAGGAGAGAATCTCATTATCCCACAAGGACATTTATTACCTGAGGTTCACTGAAACCAGATATTTGAAATGTCCCTTGCAATGAGTCATTAACTTTTGGATTTTGTTAATACCTTGTCAATGCTGTTTCTCAATCTTCTGGTTGAGATTAAGTGTAAACATCTTACCAAGAGGTGTGCTGCTGAAATGGGCAAGCACACTGGACAGGGAATCCAGAGACTGGTTATACTGCGTAAAGCTGACCTCAGAATTTCAAGTATCTCAACTGTAAAATAAGGTCTTAGTGGCAGTAGCCAAGTTTGCAATTCTATTGATGTCACACAGTAACAATGCACACAGTTTAGCTTAACTAATGAAGTGCTGTAAAAGGAAACCTATTAGTGGATGCAAATTTCACTTCCACAGGGAGAGAGCTCTAAAACCCGGGACTGTGGATGAGTCTCCAGCATGCTAAACTGATGCCCTTGAGGAAACTCACCACGTCTGATGGGGCTGCACCACCTGGCTTGCCCTGGGATCCAGGTCTTTCCTATATAGCACAGTGAAGGCCTCAGCACTTACTTCTGACAATTCTTTGCCCTTCCTAATAGTCGTCCTGTGGCAAATGTGCCTTCAATGTGACACTGACAAATTTGACCGTAAACATCTGATTGCCCTTGCCCCACAGCCATTCCTTCCTCCAGTCTCCTGCAACAACTGGTCCCTGTCTTGTCTTTATCAATGGATAGGTCTGTGGTTGTTTCTCGTTGTTGACAGAGTGGCTACTATTTACCATGCTGCCTGAGACTCATTATTGCCACACCCTCTGCTTTTTCCCTTTCCTGACATAATGTGTTTTTGCCCACAGTTGCTATCTTTGTGTGACAAGATCAGTTTTCTAAGAGCATCAAACTGCCCTCATCATCCCATCAGACCTCCTCTGTCCCTCCCTTCTCACAGAGACCTGTGCTCATCGAGTTCTGAGTGCTTCTACTCAGGCACCTGAACTGCCTACCGTAAGCAAGAGTGTGGGATTAGAAATCAGAGATCCAGGTCTCTGTCACCATTCTGCCACTTATTATCTGTGTGACCTCAGGTAAACATGTGCCTTAGTGTCTTGTTATATACAACATGTATACTATTTCTCAGGACTGCAACGAGAAGTAAATGAGTGCACGAAGGGGTAAAACCAAAGGCTACTACTCTGAGATGCTTTCAGCTCCTTCTAGGAATGAAGATGTGTTCCAGACCCTAGTGTGCTGGAAGGCTGGCCTCTAGACAGCCAGAATTTTCCTTTATTTAATCCACTAAAAGCCTGAGAGGAATTCTGAACCTTGTGCCCAAATAAGCTCTCCAGAATAAGAATCTCTCTTGCACTAACCATATTTATACAGCCCTTTTCAACTTAAGAGATTATTTATGGCTGGAGTGTTACATAAATCAATCGTTTAAAAAATAATATTTAACATTCCTTTTCTTTCTCATAAAAATGAAAATACAGAAAAGTAAAAAAAATTTTTAAATCACCCACATCTCACCACTAGGTGATAGTTTTGACATTTTAATGAACCTCTTTCTAGGCTTTTTTTTGATTTTTTTAAAACACATATAACATATCATAGATGTACATATTATTTAGCAACTGGTCTTTTCCATGTAAAAATAGATCGAACATTTCCTCAGGCCAGGTGTAGTGGCTCACACCTATAATCCCAGCACTTTGGGAGGCCAAGGTGGGAAGACCATTGAGGCTAGGAGTTCTAGACCAGCCTGGGCAACATACTGAAATCCTGTCTGTCTCTACAAAAAATAAAAACATAGCCAGGTATGGTGGTGCCTGTAGTCCCATCTACTCTCAAGGCTGATGGCAGGAGAATCGCTTGAGCCCAGAAGTTTGAGGTTACAATGAGCCTGACTGGACCACTGCACTCCATCCAGCCTAGGCAACAGAGCAAGACCCTGTCTCTTAAATAAAAAAAAAAAAAAATTTTCCTCAGTATTTCAACTCTTAGCTTTCAACTGAAAGATATTTTAAATGTATTTCAAATTAATTCACATATGGAATAGTGATCCAAAAAGGACATCATAGACTAACATAAAATTTTATATCAAACTTTGTGGTTTATCTTAGGACCCCAGGAAGAGTTACACGTTTATAATAAGAACTTGTATATGTTAGTAGAATTCAATGGAGAAATGCAAAAATGCTAGAAAAAGAAAGCCAAGTATATATAAATTAATACTTTCATATTATATAGACCATACGATCTAGAATGCCAAAATTCTCTCTCAATGCAAACTTTTTCAGATAAACTTAGGGTGCCTGAAACTCAGGATTTTCAAATTAATTGAAAATATGACTAGGACAATCTCTATGGATAATTGATTAGAGGTACTGCCTTCACTTTTGGAATTATTTCTCAAGTCAAACTTGTAACAGAAGCAAAGAAATGCTGTACTCTAGAAAAACATGGGCCGGGCGCAGTGGCTCACGCCTTTAATCCTAGCACTCTGGGAGGTCGAGGCGGGAGGATCGCTCAAGGTCAGGAGTTCAAGACCAGCCTAGGCAAGAGTGAGACACTGTCTCTACTAAAAATAGGAAGAAATTAGCCAGACAACCAAAAAAAATATATAGAAGAAATTAGCCAGGCATGGTGGCGCGTGCCTGTAGTCCCAGCTACTTGGGAGGCTGAGGCAGGAGGATTGCTTCAGCCCAGGAGTTTGAGGTTGCTGTGAGCTAGG
>CAUYRT010066391.1:0-37619 GCA_963574885.1 Lepilemur ruficaudatus
CTTTGGGATCTTGGAATAGGCAAAAAATTACTAGAATTGACATCAAAATTGCAATTCATAAAAAAATTGATAAATCAGTCCATCAAAATTAAGCACTTCTGTTTCATAAAAGACTCTAAAGGAAACCAGAATGTCACCGCAAAATATGCCTCTTTGACACAAATAATTTTGAGCTAAAGGCAATTAAGCAGCAGCAAACTAAGGAAGAACTCTTTCCATCTTTACCCTTTCCCACCTAAAGGACAGATATAAATTCTCCTTTCTGGAGATAATTCTTATCAGCTCAGAGATGGCACCAGAGGAATCTACAAACAAGCCTTACTCCGTTAGGTTTTTTCCCATGTGTTTACCTCCCACAGTTTCCCTCCTCTGCAAGCCTAAAACTGCTTTCCTCTGTCTTGTCACGTCTATAAAATGTATTGCTCTTTGTTGGAGATACCATATATGCCAGAGTTCTAAGACAATGCTTTGAATTAACTTTCATTGAGATGTCTCTTGTGTGACGTAAACTTCATGCATTAATAGTGTTGGTTGTTTTTTTCTTGTTAATCTGTCTTTTGTTACAAGGGTCTGCCCCAACTATAAATTTAAGAGGGTTGAAGAGAAATTATATTTCCTTCCCAAAAATTCAATTAAGAGGATGGAAAGACAAGCTATACATTGGAAGAAAATATTTTCAACACACATATCTAACAAAGAACCAGTACCTACAAAATACAAAGACATCTCACAATTTAACAGTAAAAATAAATCAAACAACCCAAATGGAAAATAGGCAAAAGATATGAAAAATAAATATTAATAGTGACAACACTAAATGTCATTGAGGATATTGGGTCATATATTGCTAATGGGGACGTAAAATGGCACAGCCAGTCAGGAAACAGTTTGGCAGTTTGACAGATTCTTTCAAAAACTATAACATATACTTTACCATATAAAGGTAAAGTATATGTTATATACTCATATAACATGAGTATATAACAATATACTCAGCAATTTGGCTTCTGGGTGTTTATTTCCTCAAAATTAAAATTTATATTCACACAAAAATCTGTACATGAATGCTTATAGAAGCTTTATTCACAATAGCCAAAAACTGGAAACAACCCAGATGTCCTTCAACCAATTAGTGGTTAAATGAAGCACAGTAGAATATCCATACCATGGAATACTACTCATCAATAACAACAAACACACTATTGATAAACTCAACAATCTGGAGGATTTCAAGAGAATTATGCTGTGTGAAAAAAGCCAATCCCCAAAGATTACATTGTGTTATTTCATTTCTACATTCTTGAAATGACAAAATTATATAGAAACCAAAATTATAGATATAGATAAGTGGTTAAGAGATGTAGACAGGGATGGGAGTGGGAGGGACGTAGGTGGGTTTATAAAAGAGCATCATGAGAATTCCTTATGATTACAGAAACATTTTGTATGTTGACTGGGTCCATGTTAATATCTTGGTTGCAATATTGCACTATAGTTTTCAAGATATTGTCCCTGGGGACACTAGATAAAGTATATATAGTAATTCTCTGTTTTATTTCTTACAGTTGTCACAAATTAAACAGTTTAATTTTTTTAAAGTAACAAATAAACCAAGGTAACTGCTCTTACTGGTTATTTTCACCCACCTTGTGTTACTGTAAAGAAAAACTTTAATGAAAAAAATCTGACCTAGCATCCTTGTATTATCCTGGATCGAGCTGGAGCCCATTCTACTAAGTGAAGTATCACAAGAATGGAAAAACAAGCACCACATGTGCTCACCATCAAATTGGTATTAACTGATCAACACTTATGTGCACATATAGTAGTAACACTCATCAGGTGTTGGGCAGGTGGGAGGGGGAGGGGGGAGGGGTATATTCACACCTAGGGTGTGGTACGCACCATCTGGGGGATGGACATGCCAGAGCGGTTTTTTTAAAACCCAAATCTGATCTCATCATTTCCTTATTTCAAAACAGGGTTCATTACGTTTCCTCATAAATCATCACTCACCAGTTTTATCCAACTCAATGATTTTCCCACGTCTCCCAGGAATATTTCATTTTTTTCCCCTATCTGCATCTAGTCTGTCATCAAGTTCTAGCATTTTTTTCCTTTGTACTGCCTGGCAGTCTGAACTCCTCTAAGTGTTAATTCCTCCTATCCTGTCGTTTCAGTGACCTTCCCCTTTAATCCTTTACGTCAAACACTTGATGGAAATAGAAACCAATGTATAAAAAAGGTGGATTAAGATTACGAAACAGGTGGTCATCAGCACTGTGAGGCAGTTATTTCAGTCCCTTCTGAGTGTGAGGACTGTTTTAGTGTCAGATCCTCTTCCATGAGATGGTGGACGGCTTGCCTACAGGGAAGCAGTACAAGGCAGCTTTTTAGAGTGTTTTGTATGTTCTGTATCATGATTCTTGTGGTGACTTTACAACCCTGTGCATTTGTCAAAACCCATAGAACGCACGACACAAAGGGTAAATTTTACTGTGGGTAAAAAATAAATTTAAAAAAAACTTTCAAAAAAAAAAAGTTTCACAAACCCCTAAAGATAGAAGTAATATTAAATACTTTTAGCATTTCTTGTTAATAAATGATGAATTCATAATGCCTTTTGAATATACTTTTGTTTTATTAATCACAGCAATGTGTGTATGTATTTGAAAAACATACGTGTATGTATATGTTTGTATATGCAAATGTTATATGTGTGCTATATGTATGTGGATATATACACATAATGCATATGTATATATAAATGATATATGTAGCTATGTGTGTATGTATGTATGCATATGTGTATATACATATACATCGTCTTAGCGAGGGCTGCCAGAACAAAATACCATAGACTGGGTGGCTGCAACAAAAGAAACATTTCTCACAGTGTAGTAGCCGAAAAGTTCAAGGTGCCAGCAGATTTGGTGTCTAGTGATGACCCTTTTCCTGGCTTGGGGTAGCCTCACATGGCAGAAAGAGAAAGCCCTGGTATCTCTTCCTCTTCTTACAAGGGCACTAATCCCATTACAGGGACTCCACCCTCACAACCTTATCTAAATATCATCTCCCAAAGGCTACGTCACATTGGGGGCTAGGCTTCAACTTATGGATTTGGGGGAGATACAAATGTTCAGTCCATAACGCACACATACATGTATATGTGTATCTCTCTCTCTCTCTCTCTCTTTCTCTGTCTCTCTCACACACACATATAGGTCTTCAGGTAATGCTTGGTGTGCAGTATATTAGTAAACCTATTTTGTCAACTCTAAGACCCCACAGTGTCATGAAGCCCACAGATTGGGAACATTTATTATAAGGGATGTATAATGAATGATCATTTTTTCCCAGTAATTCTGTTGTTCATATTTATGGGTATTTGCTTAAATAAGAGCACACTTTAACTTCTTTCTTGCTCTCGCAGTAGCTAATGTAATTACTGTGTTAATAGGCAGTTTTTACCCCTATTGTTTCGTCTCATAGTGGAATGACAGATTCATGAAGAGCCCTGGCACTCTCATACTCCCTGCCCAACACAAGCATCTAGGTTTCCCACTTTTAGTTCATAGTGGGGACAGAAGAACTCCAGAAGGAGCAAGGCTCCAGGGTACTGAAACCTGCACTTTGGAACTTTCTTAAACGTAGATGGTGTATTGTGTCCACAGCATGGTTTCAAAGGGTAATTATTTAGTACCTAAAGTAATGGCATGGTTCTTGATTACAAGTTTTTGGTATAATTAGGTAATGACTAAGGCTCTTAACGTGTAAAATTCATATATAAAATGGAACTCCTTACACTGTTGTTATTGGAGGAAAGGTCTAACATCAATGTTGTCAGATTTTACTGTGTGAAGTTTTATTAAAGGGCATGTAATTTGATCCTGGTATGTCTGATTTTGATTCTTATAATAAAGGGCTAATAATTATATTGGAGTTTTTCTGCACTTGTTAAAATTCAGACACGCTGTCTTTCACTAGCAGCACCAATGACTTAATGAATGGAGAAGCCTTTAGTTTAAAACAAAACAAATGATGAGTTAACATAATATTGTAAATAGGATCATAACAGGGAATGAGTGTCCTGTCTGTGCACATTATCTTTTATGGACAGCTTCAACAAAATAGAGGTCATTCTTGAAAAAGACTAAAATCTACTGTACTACCTTGCCAAATTTCAGCTAAACCAAACCATTAATTTGAAGAAGTTACATACCTCAGTGGAAAATTTACTTTACTGACAATTTTTTTTCCCTACATGCAAAGAACTTTCCCTCCTACTTTTTAATCCCTCCCCTCCCTACTCCACCCCAATCTTAAAAACTATGATGTAAGATCGGGTTGCTTTGTGCCAAGTTTTCATCCTGGAACAGATTTTTATAGCCATGTTTCTCTGAGAAAAGGAGTTTATGACCAAATGGTGATAATACTTCCATGTTTTCATTTCCTCCTCTGACCTAGTACTTTTTTCCTAACTTTAACTTTGTCAGAGTTTAGAATGACAAATTTAATGTGTTTTTAAAGCTAAAGAGAATTATTTTGAAAGCTTTTAAGTATTCATTAAATATTATCATATGTAAATCCTTGAAAAAGAGATTATAAAGCATGATATTTTAAAATTTTAGATTTTTCTATTCATACAATAGGAAAACCTTTCAGAATATTTGTGTAAAGACATTAGATATTTTGGTGATTGGCCTTTCTTATTTCCACTGTTAGGGTTATTCACCAGTTATGCTGCTGTGGAAACAACTGAAAATGGTCATCAGTAGGGAAACAACTTAATTGTCCATTGACAGATGAATGGATAAAGAAATTGTGATCTATGTGTGTATATGTGTATGCATGTGTATACGTGTGTGTGTATGGGTATATATGTGTACATATGTATATGTGTGTATGCGTATGGAATATTATTCAGCCTTTAAAAAGGAAATGCTGCCATTTGCAACAACATGGATGAACCTGGAAGACATTATGCTAAGTGAAATAAGCCATATGTAGAAAGAAAAATACTGCATGATCTCATTTATATGTGGAATCTTAAAAAATGTCATATACATAGAAACTGAGACCACAACAGTGGTTACCAGGGGTGAGGAGAGGGAGGAAGTGGGGAGAAGATAGTCAAAAGATACAAACTTACAGTTATATAGAATGAATAAATCTAGAGATCTAATGTACAGCATGATCAGAGTTAATATAATAATATAGGAAATTTGCTAAGAGTAGATGTTAGGTGCTGTTAACACATGCACACAAAAGTAACTAGGGAAGGTGATTAATATGTTAATTTTCTTGCCTATAGTAATTATTAGTATTTCACTATGTATGTATATCAAAAATATCATGTTGTATACCTTAAATATGTACAATTTTAAAAAAGAGAGAAGGAACCTAAACATCAAAACCATAGTGTATATTTCTACAGGGAAATATGTATGTGTGTGGATGTGGATGCGAGAGGGCCAGAAATTTGCCAGAGTCACATATCTAGCGAGTGGTGGTACCACTGTTTGAATCTAGGCAGTTGTACTCTACCAGGATTGACAGTGGAGAGCAAAAGGAACTTTAGCCTTTTTGGTAATGTTTTAATTTTTTCAGTGTGAACCTAGGCATTTTAATTGTGAAATTAAAAGAGTCAACTTGCTCTTAGAGTCTCTGCAATTCAATGTCTACCTCCTGTGTTCTCTTAATCTCAAGAAGGAAGGCCGCAGCTCTCTACTCTGCACCATATTTAAAGTGTGTTTCTCGATCATTTTACTACTTTACATTCCATAGACAAATATTTCCTAGTCAGTTCTCAGTTTCTTCACAGACTTCGTTGATCAGAGCAATTTTGTCTGTTTACATTTTGGGGCTGCTTTTTATAGCCCCAAATATACTCTTTTATTGGAAGAGTCCCCCCAACATTTTAGTTCCAAAGACTAACATCTTGAAGACCAACAGGGCACAAAGCCCAATTCTGTTTTTTGCCCAAATTCTCAATCCTTAGGAGATAAATGTAGTTCAGCCAGAAGCAGAATCTTCATCTCTACCCTTAACAGATACTTTACCCTCTGTCCTGGCCCACCCACCCCTCCCATCATGATTAAGTCTTTAAATGAAATGCAAAGGCACAAACTGGTTGAAAACACTGTTTTGCAATAAGATAGATTTGGGTTTGAGCCCTGAAAGCCATTTTGTAGTTGTGTGAACTAGTGTAAGTTACTTAACTTCTCTATAACTCACTTTCTTCATCTGTAACCCTCACAGAGTCTTTGTCAGGATTAAATGAGAGAATGTGTGTAATGTGTTTAGCATAGTCCTTGGCACATTGTAAATTAATATATGGTAAATTACTATTTTTCTTGTTATTACTGTCATCATCAGTGTTACCATCTTCTTCCTCCTCCTCTTGAAATGTGCAAGGGACCCCAAATTTTGAAATTCCCTCCAGATGCTATGCACTAGGTAGTATCAGTCATGTGAATTCATTTAGGATAAGCTAGTGGAGAAAATGAAAAACAGACGTCTGAAATGAGGGACTAAAGATTTCTATTAGGGAGCAGCTCTTTACTTTTTTGGTCACAACCCCACTCCAAACTTGAGAATCTCATGACATCTATGACCACCCACAGCTCCCTGTGCCCCAGATAATTTTGCATATTATTCAGAAGATTCACAGACTTCCTGATATACAAGCCCAGACTCTTTAGGGATCCGCTAACCCTGAATTAAGAACCCTTTTCTGAAGTTTTTTTTATTGAGATACTAGTGAGATGTTCATTGGCCACTGCAGTGGGTAAGCTGACCAAGGACAAGAATCACAGACAAACGCAATCCAGAAGCTATGGCTGTGACAGACACTATGCTGAACGTGTTGCAAATGTTATTTTATTCAATCTACACAATAAACCCGTGCTATAGGAATTACTGGCCCTTGATTACACGTGGGGATATTAAGGCACACAGGTGTCAGTATCTGTTCAAGGTCAACAATGAGCATGTGGCAGCAACAGGATACAAACCCAGATCTGTTAGCTTCCAAAGCCTTTGGTCTTACATGCTTCCCTGGAGGGCGCCCCAGACCATGGCAGCCACAGACCAATGCTGCGCTACACAGAGTGTGATCCTTAGAGCACCCACATTAGCATGAGGTTGTAATTTGGCTAAAATTGGATTCCTGGGGCTTCCCAGATTCTGAATCTAAAGTTCTAGGTGTGGGTTCAGGAACCTGTGCTTTTAGCAAGTACCCCTAACATTTGAGAATCACTCTTCTTTCTAATGTGATATATGGCTGATAAAGAGAGTGGTTGCATAGAACTGAAACAAAGGAGAATGACAAAGGGCAGACAGAGTGAGCTAGGAATATGCCCTGCATGTGCTCCTATCCTTACTTACATACCCCTTTTCCTTCATCTGAACCCTTGCTGTTTTAATGCAGACCCTTATATTTTTTCAGCTAATTTGCTCCAACTTCCCTCTTGCCAGAATCCTGGCTTTCTATACTATCTCTCTTTTCCTGACTTTCACTTCCTTTTACAAGTTGTGTTTTCTGCTCATTTTTAGTAACACCTACCCCTCCTACGGCCCAAAAGAAAATACACTATGGCTGAAACCTGAAGTTGTTACCCGGTGTTTAAAGCATTCAGTCATTCTTTTCCTTTCTTCCTTTCTTTTACTTCTTCTACTTTGCCTCAGCCTGCTCTTTTATTTATTATTTTAATAATAGTTTTGTTAAGATGTATTTCACATACAGTTCACCTAAAGTGTACAATTCAGTGGTTTTCAGTATATTCACAGAGTTGTGCAACCATCACCACAATTAATTTTAGAACATTTTCATCACCCCAAAAGGAAATCCCACACCCATTAGCAGTTACTCCCCATTTCCCCCAACCCTCCAGCTCTTGACAACCACTAATCTACTTTCTGTCTCTGTGGATTTGCCTATTCTGTACATTTCATATAAATGAAATCATATATGATCTTTTGTCACTGACTTCTTTCTTTCTTCTTTCTTTTCTTTTCTTTTTAGCATGATGTTTTCAAGGTTCATCCATGTTTTAGCATGTATCAGTGCTTCCTTCTTTTTATTATGGACTAATATTTTAGTATATGGATATACCACATTCTGTTTATCCATTGATCAACTAATAGATGTTTAGGTTGTTTCCACTTTTTGTCTGTTATGAATATTGCTGCTATGAACATTCATGTTACAGGTTTTTAGTAGACATGTTTTCAAATGCTTTAGGAGGAATACCTATTCACATCTTTTGTCCAGTTTTTTACTGCTTTATTTTTATTTTTATTGAATTTTAAGAGTTCTTTACGTACTCTGGAAACTGGACCTTTATTAGATACATGATAGCAAATATTTTCTCCCATCCTCTGTCTTGTCTTTCACTTTTTTGATGATGTCCTTTGAGTTTAATGAACTGTTCTTTAGCTCACCTGTTGAAGTTACTTTTGGCTAGTATTTTTGTCTACTTCCCATTATGTTTATATTTTAAAGTTTTCCTTTGTGTATATTTAGCATCTCCTACATTAGATCATTTATGTCCCTGATTGAAGATCCAAATTGCCATTTCTTAGTCTCACAACATTTAAAAATACAAATTCTAAACTTAAAATAACTGGTAAAGGATTTACATCCAGAATGAAGAACTCCATAAAATTAAAAATGGAGGCCAAGCACAGTGGCTCACGCCTGTAATCCTAGCACTTTGGGAGGCCAATGTGGGAAGATTGCTTGACGTTGGGCGTTTGAGACCAGCGTGAGCAAGAGTGAGACCCCATCTCAACAAAAAATAGAAAAATTAGCCAGGCGTGGTGGCGCATGCCTGTGGTCCTAGCTGCTTGGGAGACTGAGGCAAGAGAATCGCTTGAGCCCAGGAGTTTGCGGTTGCATTGAACTATGATGACACCACTGCAGTCTAGCCAGGGTGACAGAACAAGACCCTGTCTCAAATGTAAGTAAGTAAATAAATAAATATTAAGAATGGAAAAGAATCTGATAGAAAAATAGGCCAAAAACCATGAACTGGTTTAACAGACAAGGAAACATGAGTCACTAATAAAATATGAAGAGATGCAGCATGAGTGGGGCCACCTTAGAATGTCGAGTGGCAGAAACTGTTGAGTGATTCTGGATACTGCTCAGTCTCTGGGATCTTAAGGCCAAACTGGGCTTTTAATCGGAACTAGAAGGCATAGGAGGTCTTCAGCCTTTCAGGGATTCCATTCTGATCCTGCCTTGGATCTCAATCTTCAGAACGCTTACATACATAAAATTTTCAGCATTTCTAGGAATTTTAAGAAAAGCTAATTCAGGACTTCTCCATTTGATCTAAAGGTCTCCGTGTGAATGTTATACTTATTTTGTGGTAATGTCCTGTGCAGTGCAGGACATTTGGCATCTGTGGCCCTTGCCTGCTGGATGAATAACCCCTCAGTAATTAAGACCACTTAGTATGTCTCCATACATTTCCTATGCCCCCTAAGGAAGTATCATCACCCCAGTTGAGAAAGAAGATAATAACTTTGTTTCCTTTGAGTTCCAGATTGTAAACTCAGCACCTTGTTAGGTTATTTGAGAATCTTATTTCTGTTCTCAGAAGAGATTTCTAGGAATCCCAGAAATACTTTACTTTTATTCTGTGGTTGTCTGGCCCATTCCTTTCAGATCAAGCTCTGATCTCTTGGAATATTGTGTACTGCAGAAACAGTGTCACATAGCTCAGTCTGGCACATTTTGGGTTTGGCTCTCCCATTCCCTGGCCTCTTCCCTGGTACCGTGCCCCTTGAATGGGCTCCACAGAGGCTGTTTTGGTGCCACAATAAGGTTACTAGGACTGTTTTTTAAGCTTACTGATTTTTTCAAGTGTGGGCAGCCCCCCACTAATAAGTTACATTCCAAATTGTATGTGTAGGTTGGTTATTTGGACTCTGGAACATGTTTTGCCATGGAAACCATTTAGTACATAGTTAGGTTACCAAGGAAACTGGATGTACTGAAGGAGTCCATCAAGCCATAGTGCCTGCCACGTATATAACCACATTTTGAGGGACAGAACCCAACCCTTTATCCTTCTCTTTGGTAGCCGTCAGTGGATGGCTCACCTTTTTGGGAATGGGATAGGAGCCAGCAATGATCCAGCCACAGTAGATTAGACCTGCTCAGTTCACCCAATCGAAGTCCATATAGCAGGAGACACCGAAAGCCCAGGAAGATCTTTTCTCTGTGAAGTAGCAGTGCAAGGCAAACAACAGCTGTGCTGTCACTCAGTTCTGGATTGTTACCTGGAACAGTGCTAAGCGACTTAACCTCATTGCTTATGAAACCCAGTCCACATCCCAGAGCCAGGAGAACTGGAGCCAGGGTGGCACAGTGCAGATGAAGTGCTTTCCTTTCTTCCTCATGCTTTTAAGTGTCCTTGCAATAAGTGATCATCTCTCTAAATAGTCTGTGTGGGTCCAATATCACCCAGAGAAAGCCGACCAGCTGAAACAGGATGTGGGGCCCATCCACAAAAGCTTATGACCCCATGATCTAGGTTATTGAGTATTACTAGCAAGGCATTTCACTGTTATATGTCTCATCATCGTAAAGACAGGAATTGAGAGAATGCTAGGCCTATTCGTTCTAAGGACAAGGAATGGTAGCAGCATTGTTATTGTGATGTTTTTATTGAGTCTTTTTTATAATAAATTAAGCTGAGTATAACATAAATGTTTATTGTGTTCATTTATAACCAGAACCCGCCCTGTTCCCTTGGCATGGTGGGTTATAGTAGACATGCTGAATGTTGGGTACACAGGACTCAGCTCTTTGGTGTAACTTCCTTGGAACTGTCACGTGGTGTCCTCCTAGTCAGGATGATGGCTTCCATCCTTCTGTGTTGTCATTACCCTTTGGGGCTTCCTTATTTTAGTCTTTCATTTGCTATCTGTGTATGCTCACTTAGTATCAGTAATTTACATTTATATTGTGCTTCCTACTTTACAAGGTGCATTCTCAACTATAATCTTTGCAAGTTAGATAGGGAAGGTATTGTCATCTCCCTTTGCCAGAGTTAAAATTAATACTCAGATACTTAAAGGACTTGCCAACCTCTCACATCCACTCCTGGCAGATCTGGAGCTGGAACACAGGGCTTCCAGGGCTCGGTGTTCTGGCGCTCTTTCCACTGTATCCTGCTGCACACATGTACTGTTGCTGCTTCCTTTAGTTCTGTTTGTTCCTTGGTGGGTGGTGGTTAGTTCTCTTCAGTGCTGAACATCTCGAGTAGAGAACTAACCTTCCCTCTCTGGCTGTTTCAGTCAGTGCTCTTGGCACTTTGGCCATACCTTACTGACAAATTGGCACCTTAGGACAAGCTCCTGCCATAGCATATTTATTAGTGAATTGGTCCCTTTGCATATTTTATAAATGCCTCTAGGTATTCATCTTGATGGTTAATAATCGTATTTTGTTTTATATAGTGTCTTTTCATCAGAAGCATATATTATCTTCCATTATATGGAGGAGGCTAACTGGTTAAATTACTTGCCTAAAATCTTAACAATAACAGCAGAAGAAGGGAGTAAGGAACTAATTTCTTTGAAGAGTTCTGTTAACCAGACACTGTACTAGGTGCTTTACATATGTGATCTTATTTCATTCTTGCACAAACCCTGTGAAGTAGGTGAGGTTTTTACATCTTACAAGTGAAGAAACTGTATAGTTCAGACAAGCTAAGTGACTTATGCTGCAAGTGAAAAGTAGATGGGATGTTAAAATCTAGCTGCCTCTGATTCCAAGGCTGATATTCTGCCTACTGTCCCACATGGCTTCCTCTTGCCCTCCGCAGGGTATCTTATAGTAACAAAGGAAAGAACGCCTTGGACACATGAGGATACAGTGGGGAAGGGGGAAAGTTGGAGTACTGCCATTTCTTTTTCCTGACAACAGCCAGAAAGGAGTGAACTTACTCCTGTCTCTTTCCTCTAAAGATCATGGAACTATTGACAAGTGTGATATAAGTTTGAATTTGTAACCAAGTTGAACTAAGGTAAACTAATTGAGAGCACTCTGTAAGTGTTTTAGAGGCTGTTAAAGGAAAGCTGGTTAATAGACATCACTCACAGCCAAGCAGTTAGAAAGTTGCTCGGAAAGAGCTGTGCTTCTGTCTTGCAAAGGCAGTGAGACCTAGGGGAAGAGCACACCAGCTGTTCAAGTCAGGACTGCTGTGCTCTGGCCCTGGTTTCTGCCTCTCAACTATAGCCATGTGACCATAGGTTGGTAAGTCACCTCCACCTATAAAACAGACTTGACTGGATTGACCATCCCAGCAACTACAGTTTAATCCTTTATCTTTAAATAATGTATTTAATTTTTTTTAAACAAATCTTTTAAAAACAAAATGAGAGTGATGAAAAACCTCTCACTTCTCAATGTCCTTTCCACTGACAGTGTTTGATAGGGATGCTAGAGTTAACAGCTCCCAGAGGTCTGACTCGTTTAAGGAAAATGGGGGGCGAGAAGACAGTGTTCGAATCAAGTTTGTGTGTAAGATGGTTATTGATAGCAGTTAATGATTGGTGAAGAGTGTTGAGGGTCTTTAATGATACCTATGATTTTTGGCTTTACTCCGTGGGTTTTAATGTAAACATACATGAGGTTTTAAAATTTCTCTGGGACACTGTGTCTGCAGCTCTTTTTGGTGACTCAGGATGACGCATGGTGCCTGGCTTATGTCTGCATGCTCTAGCCAGATTGGCTGCTCTTGAGGCATCAAGTAACTAGGAAAAAGGGTAAAGGCATCTTTTTCACTCTACAGTCAAGATTTTTCTACAATAATTCTTAAATAGTGACCTAAACCTAGTAACTAATTACTAATATTTATATAACAAACATGAGAACAACTATAAATTAGAGCAAGATAGTTAGAAACACTTTGATAAAATTTGGTCCATTTCTTAATAAAAATTTTTAGCATGTGCTACCTAAACTACCTCTGGATTTCCCTAAATAGAAAATTCAGTTCAAATCTTTGCTTGTAGAGGAGAGTTTCCAGGTCTTTCTTGGGACATCAGACCCCTTTTGGTATTTGTAGTCTTCACACACAGATTTTCCCACCTTTCATGAGCACCGACACCTCACCAGAGAATGGGCAAGTTTGCATGGTGCGATGATCAGATTATTAACATGGCATTATGAATAAGCGATAAACCTAATCCTGCCAGGGGCTGTTTTCATTTTAAAAGAATGATTTTAAAAGGAGTAATCCAAATTTGTCACGTTAGAATATATAAGAGCAAACTTTCTTAGTAGGGATACTTTCCTGAGGCTATAGCAGTCTGTCTATAGCACCACTTGTCTGTGCTCAAAAGAGCCACACTTGAAGTTTGGCAACTGACCTTTTAAAGGTTTCAGACTCTTGCTTTAAACAATTTAGAATGAAGAGCCATGTACCTGTGAGGGCTTTGAACACAGCCCATCTGCCCTGGGCCTCCTGAAACTGCCATGCCATATGCAACAGCACTTTGGAACTTTCTTGCCACTTCTAAAATGCTTTCCTGGGTCGAGCTTTCAGAACCACTGCTGTATTTTGGGCAGCTTTCTCAGCTCTGGCCAGTGGCCTCAATACCAGCTTTGATTGCTCTCTAGGCCAACCTTTCCCCAGGGAATAGGTCCCTCAACTCCAAGGGATTGTTCCCCTCCCCCGGGTCTAGCTTCAGTCTTTTTTGATTTTGGTGTAGGGAGCGGAAATTGCAGGAGCTGATGGTAAGAAGGAACTGGGAGGCTTCACAGGCTTTACTGCGAAGTGTCTGGGGTGAGGGCCGGGGAAGACAGGAACAGGAGCAGGGGAAGAATTGGAGAGAACCAAGAATGAGTGAAGCTGCTCACTCACTCTGAAGTCATGCTATTACACTAACAGAAATATTGGTATTTTGGTTTGTAAAAATAGCAGTACCAGAATACCAAAATTAGTAGTCACTAGTAAATTTCTCTTGCTGAGCTAAGGAAGGAAAGGCTTCACAGAAGAGGTGTGATTTGAGCTGAGTCTTAAGGGACAGTCATCAGCTACTAGGCATCAAGCCCGAAATGCAGATCAAGTTCATTTGACTGGTGATTATATCAGGAGTTTTACCTAAAGTTTACGTGGTATTCCTTGCCAATAATTCAGTCTTTAATTTAATTGGGGGTTAGGGGATGGGTGGATAGTTCTGTTCTGCAAAGCCATCCTCTGCTCCATTCAGCTACATCTCTTCCATCCCTGTTTGTCTTCATAATAAAACCTTGCAGAAATCACTTGAGCAGTTTTGTGTGTTATTCTTAGTGGGTAACACTTTGATACATTAACACCTCTTAACATTTCACTTGGAGTTGTTTTTTTGTGTTTTTTTTTTTTCCTCCGCTATGACTTTAGCATTTAAGCATGCGAAGACACATTAGAATTTGGAATCCTGGTCTTTGAATTCTCCTCCTTACAGAGGCTTATTCATAAATGGACTTTTTTTGTTTGCTAATACATTCTCTTTAATAGGCATTAAATTCGTTCATTGTTTGCCACATCTGTTTTCTGAGCTGCTAGTTGGTGTATTTGAAAATATAAAATGTATAACAACCACTTTTGCTATCTAAAAGGCTTTTCTTCTGCCTTATTCTGTTCATATAAATGTGGATTTCTTGACATTGCATTTTGAAACAGTTTCTCAATTCATCTTGTTTTTGGTCCAGACTTTGGAATCAGGAGTCCAAATCTTAGCCTCTTAAGTTGCTATTTAATTGAAACTGTGTTAAAAAAGTAATACATTTAACTTGATATTGCTGTCTTTGAGACCTCTAAATCTTTGTTGAACACACTGAATCAGAATTTTGCTGTTTTGTTAGGTGGCTTTCTGGACCCTCAAAGCAGTGTTTCTCAAAAGTATGGTCAGTAGAGCACCTGTGTTAGCCTCGGGAACTTCTTAATAGAATAGATTCCTTGAACCCATCCCGGACCTACCAAGTCAGAATTTGGGGGGCTTAGAAATCTGCATCTTTTGCAAGCTTCATAGATAATTGAGTGCACACTAAATTTTAAGAACTCTGCCATGATGTTGGCTTAGTATTTATCTGGGAGTTAGTACCACACAGTTTTCTCCAGGACATAACATGGTTGATCTTTGGCCTTTCTACAGTCTATCTTTGATTTAAATTCTATAAACAATATTCCTAGGAAAGGGTAACATCGTATTTTCCCTGATATTCAGCAGAGTTTCAGAGAAAGACTCTAGCAATATTGTCAAAGCCCAAGTCACGGTGTCTTCTTTTATCTATTGTGTGTGGCTCTTTGAAGGTATACCAAGGCAACTGACCTACGCATGATGCTTGGAAATCACCTTCCTGGGTCATAAATCACTATTCGGTATATTAGACATTAGCGTATAGCTCATCTAAACTCTGGAGCCTTATAATAATAGTAATTAACATAATGATACTTTGTGCTCCTTAAGTGTCTTTAAACTGAAGGCCTTAAAGTGCAATATTAAACAAAGTATGCAGCAGCTTGGCAAGAGAGGTCAGTGTCAAGTTCCTCATTTTATAGATTCAAAACCTGAAGCTGAATACAAAAGTTTAGCTTAGACACTTCTCTTGAATAATGACACATTCAACTTGGAGAAATGGGAATATTTCAAAAGAAACATTTATGATTTTGGTGGTGGTAGGGTGGTAGCTATTTTGGCATTGCAGGGTATATCCTGAGTGGAAATGGCCGTATTTGGTTACTTTTATTAATGCCTTTAATAGCTAGAGGTGTTTGGCTGGAGAACACCATCATTTTTCTTACTGGCATTTCTGTGTATTAAATCCCATATTCCTTCTGACTCCTTCATTTGCCTTTCCTTGGTCTTTATCTATTTTTAATTTACAGACTCAGAGAATGTTCAAAATAACAGCAACAACAAACTTATAGCTACATAATGTACCTTAAAAATCATATAATCAGGCCCCTTCCTTTTATACGACAAGATACTTGAGCCTAGAAAAGGTTAAATAAAAGAGTTACTCAAAATGGCCCAGAAAGTATGGTATGAGAGAGATGCCAACAGTGGACCTATTAACAGAGTTCTTATATGTGTGTGCTTTATGTCTTTTCTTAAACAAGTTTATATTAAATACAATTTAGAGTTGAGAATCAGTTGAGGTCTTTCATAGATCCTATTTTAGTTATCACTATTTTTTCTTGCAGTTTTTCTTTCTTTTATATTCTTTTTTTTAACTTAAACTTTTGACTCTATATTATTTCCTTACTATTCGTACTTTTTAAATTTCCTCCCATTCACTTTATCTGTATTCTTCCTATCGTCTCCCTTCTCTCTCTTTTGCCTTTATAAGCTAATACTATTGCAACCTAAGTAATTAAGCATTCCAGAAAAATAAAACTGAAGAAGTTTTTTAAAATCATGAAGGTTAACACATCAGAAAAAGCAGGCTAAATTAAAAGATAAAGAAAGAAGTACTTGGCAACTTCTGGAATATTTGAGGTTGGCTTTTTTTTTTTTTTTCCATGTCAACAGCTGTAAAAGTAGATGATTCTTTATTATCACAATCTTTACCCTCCATTTGCTCAGCTGCAAGTATATGTTTAACTAGAATAGCGCTTATGGGTGATTTTTGGTGGCTTTTGCCTTACAAATAAAATGAACAGATAATGATTAAGAATTTGAGGAGAAAGGGATAGGAAATTTATTGAGCAAATAATAGATCGATACAGAGGATCATCTCCTTGTAGAATACACTGTATTTTAATGTAACCAAATGAGAATCCTGGTGATTTATGCAGCATTGTTCCTCATCTTCATAGTATGATGACTGAGCTAAAAGTGCTGAGATAATAAATTTAAAAGTGCTTGGGAAAAATGGAAAGGGCCATACAAAAGGCTTGTGTTAATGATTTCTTACTCAAAACAGCTCAGTTCTGTAAATATTTATTGGGAATCTTAAAACAAATATTTGTGTACTAAGGGCCAGGTGCTGGAGCTACCAAACTGTAATGAGAAAAGTATAGACAGTGAGAAAAAAATGGCCTATTCCTTCTTTACTTCTGGGAAGAAAAAAAGTAGAGGTGCAAAAACACTACTGTACTTTGAAGTTCCCCATTCTAACCACCAGATGGAGCTGTCAGTAATAGGCAGCTGAGTTGCTGTTCCAGAGAGCTTCCCATTTGATTGGAGGAGGTGAAAATCAGTATGAAGTGTGAAATTAGTTGTGTATTTAAATAATTCATAACACAGGATACCTGTATTTTAGGAAAAATATTTATCTCTATTCACTAGGTCACTTCACTTACCTCCTCTATGTGAGAAGAAAATTAGAGTAAATTAATTAGATGTGTTAAATAATGCTAGTTATTAGTAATAATTCCTTTTCTGATGCTTGCAGATTATTTTTGGGGTGAATTCAGATATATTTTTCTTAACATGTGTACCCAGAGTTAAGAGATTTAGGGTGAGAAAGGTTATTTTGTATTTTCTCTGTCTGTAATCTTGTCTTCCTAGTTAATTTCTACTCCTCCTTCAAAATTGATCTCAAATGTCACCTCCTCTCTGAAGTATTTCTTAGTACCCTTCTACCAGATGGAGTTAATAATTCCCTTTTTTGTACTCCTACATGGCTGTCTATGCTAAATAATGATTTTTATAATATTGAATTAGAATTATTTTTCTACCTCTGCATCTATCTCTGCCACTATCTCTGCCACTAGTTGAAAGATTCTTGAGACCATATAATATTTATATGTTATTTATATTTCTATATACACTGCTGACTATAAAACCTGGCAGGTATTAGTCACAGAATAAGCAAGTTATAAATATTTGTGAATTATAGTTTTTTATAAGACTATTTAAAGAATAGAAGTTATTAATAGTTCCTGAGCAGTCTCCTCCCAGCATTATAAATAAGCTGTCAGGAGATCTCCTACAAAATATTGATTTTAGAAAATTTTTTGAAAGAAACATTTACCTTAAAAGGGAAAGGATTATCAGATCAATTGCAAAGACCATACAAGGCGTACCTTACTATAGGTCTGTTGTCAATGTAGAAGAATTTAAGACTTATTTGGAATTTCAGTTTTGTGACTTATTTGGAATACATTTTTTGTTGTTTGAATTAAACAAATAGACCTTTTCCTTAAATGAGTATAAGTTGTCTAGGGACATCTTTGAGCAATAGGCCAAATTTGATTCTATATTACAAATTTTTAAGTGGAACTTAATGAGAAAATATGATTCACCCCATTAAATTCAATTGATAGAAATCTGTTTCATAGCCAACTTTTCTTTAAAGTGAATTAGGTATTTGTCTTTAGAAAACAAATATATTTATTGGTCTATAATTTTTAGACTTCTGTGAAAATGAAAATAGTATGCTCTTTTATTTAAAGAAAACTGTATGAATTTTTTTTCTTATTAAAGTAATATCCCAGTTATTTCCCTGTGTATGGAAAATTTTCGTCTCTCTAATCTTGACTGGAAACATTTTTCCTGGGCAATTTAGAAAGTTGAAGAAAAATACTTCATCATCTTCAGCAAACATTTATCAAGTGCCTACTATGGGACAGATTACCAGCTGCTTGGAAAAAACCCTCTTATCTAGAGGGGAGAGTCCTGGCAACCCCCTGGAAAGGAGCCCTTGTTCCCTACACTCAGAGAAAAAAGTCTGAATAGCTGAAGACTATATTCTAAAAATGCAGGTGGCTGTTTTGTTTTATACTGCATAGCAAAGTTGGCTAACTTATTTTTACACCCATAGCATACACGAAACAACAGATTAAAGGCGGGCAGGCTGCTATGGATAGACATGCTTTGACAGCAGCAAAAAAAAAAAAAAAAAGACAGCTACAACAAAACCAAAGATAAAATATATTAACTGATAATCCCCATGTCATCAATTAAATTTGTAGCCAAATTCATTGATTCTGTTTGGCAAATTATTTAAGGATATGAGCTATGGGGTCAGACAAACTTGGGTTCTAATCCGTGATACACCACTTACTAATGATGTGATCATGATTAATTAATCTATCCATTCAAGCTGAGCTTTTGTGTGTTGGAAATAACATGAAAACAATTTTTAAAAACCAGAAAGATATCTATCACAAATGTAACTTAGAGTTAACATCCTTGCTGTATAAATTGATCAGAAGAACACTTAAAATCCCTATAGGTAAAAGAACAAAGAATAATGTCATTTAGTTTACAAAAGAAGAAATAAAATAACAAATGAACATGGAACAATGTTCACCCTCACCTAATGATCAAAAAATTCAAAATAAAATACAAAATACTTGCGTCAGGTTTAAATCAGCAAGATAGTAAAACTGTACAAATAAACTTTAAACGAAGAGACTAAGATAGGGAGAAAAGACAGAGATTCAAAGGAAAAACAAAAATGACTGCCTAACGTTCACTGTAACAGGTAAGTTAAAAAATACTGATATATATACACTGTTCTCTTTATAAGGCAGCTCTCCACTTTATGCCTCGCAATGGCCTAAAACTACCAGCAGCAAAAGATGATTTTAGAGTGGGACTGTCTGTCGTCTTTCTGGGTCTCTGTGCTTTGTTCCCAGGATACGGGTTCCTAGGAGTGTTCATCTCTTAAGATTGGCAACATCCATGCTTAAATTTGTTGTCTCCATTTCTTGGACCATTCTTCTTTCTGTCTCCTTCATTATTTGGAAGTCAAATTCTTAGTCTTTCAATGTTATAAGAAGACAGTGTAGTATAGCCTGAGACTTCTACTTGACTTAATGATCCTACTTGCCAAATGTAGCTTTCGCCTGCATTATTATTTATTATTGCATGATTTACACTTTGAATTTTTACATAGGGATTGTGGGAGGTTTTTTAAATCAGAAAAAGATTTTAAGTTGGCAGAGTAGGAAATTTTTGTTCATTCTCATTAATGCCTTTGTACTTTCTTTCTCTGTTTGAAGTTATCGCCAGTGGTTTAAGCTGTCTGGCTGCCTCAATTCTGCTTTAGTTTATGCCTGGAAATTTTACTGGTATGGAAAACATTTTTTGGAGCTTTAACATAATCAACAAAATTCTATTTTCTCTTGAATGGCTAAAAGAAAAAACATTTGATCTCAAATGCCTACATTCTGAGGGAATTCATTTCTGTCAAGGCATTTCAGGAGTCTCTGTTTGTTTTTAAAGAAACAGTATGAAGTATAACTATACATTCATTCAACCAACATTTATTGAGTACCTATCGTATACCAAACACTCTGCTGACACTGTTTGGGCCAGAGTGGGAGGTTATAGAACACGGATAAAGAGGTCCAATCCTCAAGAAGAGTAGAGTCTACTGGCAGAGACAAGCATGGAAGTAATTAACTAGGATGGTGTGATGAATTCTGTAATGGAGGTGTGCCCACAGAACCACAGGAGCTCAGCAGAGCTGTAAGCTCTGTCTGCTAGGGGGTCCAAGAAGGACTCATAAAAAGGGTGGCATCTGAATAGGACCTTGAAGGAAGACTGTAAGTTTTCCTGGAGGTGAAGGAGGGGATGGGCATTCCAGGCAGAAGGAACATGGAAACTAGGCAAGGGGGCAAGAGTGTGCTGGCATTTTCAGGGCACTGTGAGTAGACCAAAGTGCCTCTTTAATCATGTGTGATCCTGACTGTCATTCAATTACCAGAACTTATTTAGATAAAAGGTAATAATATAGAGTGGTTTTATATACTTAAAGAAACCCAGGAAATGATTGGTGTTTAGTATGTTCTTTTGTGCTGGACTTACCACCTGTCTAGGTGATAGCTGACGCCCCTCTGAATCCTTTAGACACATATCCTGTATTAATGTCTCGTCACACATTGTGTTGAGAGCATTTTCTTGTGTTCTCTCAGTCACAGTGTTGAGCTACAGAGGCAATAATCAAAGGGAGCCCACACGTGTGCACCTATGCATAGTCATCATCCACACATTCTCCTACTTGTGCAATGCACACAGTCATACAAATATGCTTTTTTTGTATCCCTTCCATTATTCCTAATAAAAGGTTGAACTCGTGGGAGGTATTTTCTAAATATTTGGTGGTGCTTTTTTGGGGGCAAAAAGCACTAGCATCTAGCATTTGCAGATATCACGTACACATTTATCCAGAACTGAATTAAGTGAACATGGAAAGGGGACACATAAGTTGTTTTTCAAAAAAACAAGAGTAAGTAGGTGGGACTTAGTAATAAATTAGTGAATGTGAGCAAATTAGTAAAGGATGTTATTTGGTGGGTGTTAGAGATAATGGCTGAATGGGAGAGTTTGGAAAGTACAGAAACTTGTGGTTTAAGGGTTGTCAGAATCTTTCTGGTATATGAAAGATTCTACTATCCATGCTTTTAAAACATACATATGTATATCTACGCACACACATACATATATATGGCATCATTTAGTCAAATTTCTGGAGACTACTGAAAAGTTAAACTATAAGATAAGGTTCTCTGCGAATTTATTAATGATTAATTATGATGGTCCCAGGTTTTCCAATATTTGCGCAGGGCCAGCTTTCCAACAGATTCCCATTACCAGAAAGATGCATAACTGAGAAATTGTTTAAACAAGCCAGACATCTTTAGGGAATTACGGGTAGGCAGTTTTCTTTTTAAGTGGCTTATAAAGCATCTGAAGAATGCCATTGTGGAGCAGAGAGCACATGCCCAACCATTGCCCATTTTGGGGGAGTTGGCACATTCTCGTTTTAAGTTGCCTGAACTTCAGGGCTGCTCTGTGGCATCGAGAGTTCTAGAGTGGGGAGGGTCATGGGTTCTAGTTCTGGAGAAAGCCAATGTTTCACTCAGGGATTGAGCCAGTTTCCAGTTCAAATGACTCCACAGCTTGGGAGTGGGGATAGGGACAAAAGTTGGACTAGGAGTAGGTGGAAAGCAGAAATTAAAGGTAGGCCCTCAAGGAAATTCTAGTTTGTTTCCCCCATTTCCAGCGTCTCTTGTTTGGTCCAACCTCCCAAAGGACCAAAGGTCCTTCTTCCTTTTATTCTGGAACATCTTAGAACACAAACTGTCCTTCCACTTTTCAAGCAACGGTTATCCAGAGCTCTCTGGCAGACCTGTCCAGGATCTTACCCTGAACCCCCTAGAGCAGTGGCAAGGCCCTGCATTCCCAGTACAAAAGGGAGCACAAGCGAGTGGGTGTGTCTTTTTTGGCACTTGTCCCCCTCCAGTTGGCTCTTCTGCAGTCAGAGAGTCTTGCACAGCAGTGAATGCCAAGCTGGCACAGCTGCAGCTGGTTTAGCCACTCATCTGTTGACTGAGGCACTGTTTCCATTTTGCAATTGGGGTAAACTGAGGGATGAGATCTTCAATTATTTGATGTAGAGCCAGAGATGGACTCTGATAGATCTAGGACTAAACATTTGGACATCCTTTTATATGTTTTCAATTTCAAACATAATTCACTACTTTATCCTATTTCCTATGGCCTCTAAATTTATTAGTGTAAATTAAAATTTTAGCTACTGCAACCATCTCTTCAAACCAATCACTAATTTCTAGAATGAATACCAGTTATTTCTAGTGAAACCTTTTGGATTTATGGTCAAGTGACTAGAGCTGTAATTACTTCAATAGAAATTGAGAAACTTGAAGTGTCACAGTTTGGCTTTTTTCATGCTCCCTCCAGTGGGTGTTTAAGCCCAGGTGAAGAGAGTATCATCTTTGGGCTCTGAAGTCCATGCCTCACACCTGGGCAGTAAAAATAAAGAAATGTACTCAGCTTTGTATGGAAGGATGCTTGTGAGAAACCAGAACTTGCATAATGGTTAAAGTAGAGACTCCAAAGTCAGGTAGACCTGGGTTTGTAATCCTACCTCCAATACTCAGAAGCTATGTATTGCTGTGCAAGTTCCTTAACCTCTCCTAGCCTCAGTTTTGTCACCTGTAAACTGAGCATGAGGATAGTACCTACTGCATAGCTGTGAGAATTAATTTAGTTAAAACATGTATAACTTAAAATAGTGTCTGGCATACACTACTATGCAGAGCTAGACCCAGTGAACGATAGCTCTTCCTAGCTCGGCCGACTCTGTACCAGGCTTCTCAACTAAGTGCTGTTGTGCACATTACCTCATTTCATTTTACCTACCAGCCAGCCAGGTAATCCTCTTCCTTGCACAGCTAGAACACTGTTAGTTGAACATTTGAATTTTTAAGCATCTTGACTGAATATGACACTGCATTGGTGACATTTTGATAGCTGTCATTGCATGGTTTAGTTCCAGCATCTTTCAGCACATTCAGAAGCATCAACCTTTACATGTTGGGGCTTCTCCAACAGCAATTATAGCCACAAGTGAAGAAAAGCTATACATGTTCCCATAAAATATCATCGAGATTTGTGTCATAGGCCTCTGGTGACAAAGACATGTTTAACTGCTAGATGTCAGCTTTTTTTTCCTCCTTCAGATAAAATTAAACTATGGAGCAACCATTCAATCCATAAGTGTAAGAATAAATTGGTTTTTCAGTCACAATTCTGTAGAAAATCAAAACTGGTACCAAAGATCTTTATTTATAAACACTTTTTCTTGCTGATTTGCTTGAGTTCTTTGTAGATTCTGGTTATTAGCCCTTATCAGATGTATAGCTTGCGAATATTTTCTCCCATTCTGTAGGTTGTCTGTTTGCTCTGTTGATTATTTCCTTAGCTGTACAGAAGCTTTTTAATTTAATCAAGTCCCATTTATTTTTGTTGTTGCTGTAATTGCCAGACAACCCTATTAAAAAGTGGGCAAAAAACATGAACAGAAGCTTTTCAAAAGAAGATAGACAAATGGCCAATATGAAAAAAATGCTCAATGTCCTTAATCATCAGGGAAATGCAAATTAAAACCACAATGAGATGTCATCTTACCCCTGTTAGAATGGCTTTTATTAAAAAAACAATAGATGCTGGCATGGATGCAGAGAGAAAGGAATGCTTATACACTGTTGGTGGGACTGCAGATTAGTACAAGCTCTATCAAAAACAGTATGGAGATTCCTGAAAGCAGACCCACCATCCAATCCAGCAATCTCACTACTGGGTATCTGTCCAAAGGAAAAGAAGTCATTTTATCAAAAAGACACATGCACGTGAATGTTTATTGCAGCACAATTCACAATTGCATAGATGTGGAATCAACCCAAGTGCCCATCAGTTCATGAGTGGATTAACAAAATGTGGTGTATATATACCATGGAGTACTGCTTAGCCATAAAAGTATGAATTAATACCTTTTTCAACAATTTGGATGTGGAACTGGAGACCATTATCCTAAGTGGAACATCTAAAAAATGAGGGAAAAAAACCCACTACTTGTACTCTCTGTGAAATTGGAACTAACCCATGAGCACACATGTGCACAGAGGGAAATAAAACTCAG
This sequence comes from Lepilemur ruficaudatus, assembly GCA_963574885.1. Lineage (NCBI taxonomy): Eukaryota > Metazoa > Chordata > Mammalia > Primates > Lepilemuridae > Lepilemur > Lepilemur ruficaudatus. The sequence continues at coordinate 24,407 of CAUYRT010066391.1, forward strand.
TGGAAATCAACCGGGGGGGAGTGGGAGGAGCGGAGGGGCGAGAACCTACCTAATGGGTATAATGAACGCTATTTGGGAGATGGGCACACTTTACAGCCATGACTTGAGCATTACAAAAGCAATCCATGTAGCCAGAAACATTTGTACTCCATAATATTTTAAAATAAAGAAATTAATTAGAATAGTTTCTTAAAAACACTTTTTTTTAATCATGGATCTATGGACAGATAGAGTGGGGTGTCCAAAAGAAAAGACATGGGAATCATCTTTTTGGACAGGCTGTTGAAGTCCTTGCTCTCCCCAGATGCCTCCCCAGCCTGCAGCTATGCTGCTTTCTCTGCCGCCGCCTTCTGAGTGTGAGGCTCCCAGGGCTGGTGCTTCTAGTAGCCAGCTCAGCAGGTGGACCAGGATAAGTTAGAATTGGTTTTCTTAACAGCCCCAACTGGCCACTCTCAAAATAATTGTTTTAAATGTGGCCACCTGTGTTCTGTGGAGTACGTCAGTAGCTGGCTATCCGGGAGGCTTTAGAGCCTCAGAAAGCTATGTGACTATGGAGGGAAAGGGAGCATTTTTTGGACTTGAGGCAAGTCATGGAAAATGTATATCTGAAAAAAATCACATATGACTTAGATGACCAGGGCACCACAGGCATCATAAAGCTTAAACTGCTTGTTGGAGATCACATGGTACTAGGGACAAAGGTCTAGGAAAGAAGCATAAGGCAGGCACTCCTGCCCAATGTTTAATAAAATGCCTAAGGTAGACATGAATGCCATGAGGTTAATGAAAAATTGAGAGCTCTGGGCCTTAGAAAGAGAAAAGGGAGGTAAATTGGATGATGTTGTAGAGCAACAGAATTTGTGAACCCAGCCAGAAGGAAAGGTAAGGGGAAGGCAAAGTCTGTCCCCATCTTGACACTATGTACTCTGAAGAATGAGGCTTGTGTAAGATGGGTTGGGCTGAGGGAGCTAGGTCAGAGGCCTCAGAATTGGACTCCTGTGGCCCAAGGCTGTAAGGTGACATGGGAATTGAGGCCACCCACACCTTGGGGGTGTTTCTTCCAGTGCACTGCCCAATGAAAATTGCTAGATCATTTCCATCCAGCTTCATCCCTAGGCCCACATCTGCACACCTCTACCCAGTTGGGGAGATAGAAACTAACAAGTGATTCTGGAAATTGGAAACCAATTTACCCATGGAGATCTCTTTTTAGCAGAAACTCCTGGACTCAATGATCACAAGGGTATATCTGGCCCAAGAAAACAGACTCCTTGAACTTGTTGAACTTAATATTTTGATGCCAAGGATAATAGGGATGGGAAGCAAATGCTAATCCTTCTAAATGTGTGATGTCTGGTCACTTAGATGCAAGCAGCAAAATACAGTATTGGTGGAAACCTGTGCAAATAGACCAAGGCAATTCTGTACGTACAGTTGGTCTTTGCTCATCCCTTCTATGTGGTCAAACACAACTGAGTGAGTGTTGCCCCCTACACCCCCAGCTAGAGTCAGTGGAGAGCGTGATGGCCTGGAATAGGCCTCTTTCTGGGCTGCCTGGGCGCTGGAAGCACAAGTATAAAGCTCGGGCACATGAGGACACACACAGGCCACAGAGCCTGTCAAGGGCTCTGTCATGTTCCGAACGAACAGATGTTTATCCCACAACATTTTTTTTTATTCTTGGAGGTTATCCAGTGCATTTAAGAAAAAAACTAAACTGTTTACACTAATTATTCCCTTTTGCTGCCTTTGCTTGTTTTGTTTTGCTCTCTTCTTTTTCCCATACGTTAAAAACTATTCGTGTGAGGAAATTCTGCCCAGCTGCTTTCTGGAACAGACACTTCCATAGCTTAAACCAGGAACCCTTTGTTCTTGGATCTGAGTAGGGCTCAGATTGCCTTGTCACATGTATCTTGGCGCTTCTTCCCGAAAGTTTATAGGCCTTTTAAAACCCGTTTCCTTTTTACCCCAAAGATAATCAGCTTCCATAACTTTTCTTAAAGTAAATAACTCCAGATCCCTTCATTGTTTCAGGTCTACCATATGGTTCAGTCAGTATTTTATTCATCAGTCATTTATTAAGCACATAGTTAAGTTTGCTAAGTACCATACCACTGAACTAGGTATCAAAAGAGAAATTAAACTTTCTTCTTTCATTGGTTTGTTCATGTTTTCACTTATTTTTTCATTTCCTTCAGTGAAGAAATATTTTTTTAGCTCCTACTGTGCATCAGGTACTGCCCTGGGTGCAGAGGAATCAGTGATAAGCAAAAACAGATGCGGGCTTTGCCTTCAAGGAATTCCCAGTAAACTGAGGGAGAAAGACATGTAAAGAATTAATTGCGATTCAGGGTGATACATGCTATAATAGCAGGGTGTTCAAGGTTCTTTGAGGAATGGGAAGAGTGTAATTGGCTCTGCCTCAGGCATCAAAAATAACTTCACAGAGTACTTGACATGTGAGAGTATTCCAGACAGAGAGAAGAGCATATGCAGAGACAAGGAGGTATGAAAGAATATGTTTGCAAAATGGTAATTGGTTCAGTGGGGTCAGTCTCTAGGGTGCAAAAACAGGAGATTTAGGAGATGAAGCTGAAAAAGTAAGTTGGGTAGTCAGGTTGTTAAGGTCCCGTGCCAGGTTTAAAACTCTGGAGTATGTCTTATAGAAACTGGGGGGCCACTGAAAGCTTTTAAGTAGAAAAAAATACATACTTAGTGTTACGGGCCAAAATGTGTTAGCTCAAGATTCATATGTTGAAGTACTAATTTCCAGTACCTCAGAATGTGACTGTATTGGGACATAAGGCCTTTAAAAGGTAATTAAGTTAGAATGAGGTCATTAGGGTGGCCCTAATCCGATATGACTTGTATCCTTATAAGAAGAGGAAATTAGGACATAGCCATACAAGGAAGACTGTGAAGACAAAAGGACAAGACAGCCACCTACAAGCCCAGGAAGTCTCAAGAGAAACCAACCCTGCCAATACCTTGATTTTAGACTTCTAGCCTCCAGAATTGTGAGGAAATAAATTTCTGTCAGTTAAGCCACACAGTCTGTGGTCTTTTGTTATGGCAGTCCTAGCAAACTAATACACTCAGGTTTAAATTAAATTAAATTTTATTTTTGTTTTATTTTTTTGAGACAGGGTCTGGTTCTATTGCCCAGGCTGGCACACAGTGGCGCAATCATAGCTTACTGCAACCTTGAATTCCTGGGCAAAAAAGATCCTCCTACCGCAGACTCCCTAGTAGCTAGGATTACAGGTGCACTCACCATGCCCAGCTAATTTTTAAATTTTTTTTTATAGAAATGAGATCTCACTACGTTGCTCAGTCTGGTCCCAAACTCCTGGGCTCAAGTGATCCTCCTGCATTGGCCTCCCAAAGTGCTAGGATTACAGGTGTGAGCTGCTGTGCCTGGCCTCAGATTTCAATTTTATAACGGTAGTTGGGGTACATGGAGGGTGCTGGCTTGGAAAGAAGAGTAACTTGCAATGGGAGGAGCAGTAATTGGAAGCTGTTGCAGAGGTCTAGGTAATGATAGAAGGGTTGAGCGACCAAAGGCTACTCTTGTGAGTTATCCTATTAACCAATGTAGTGAATACCCTAGGAAGGACATATTTTGGGGAATAGAGGTGAGGGGTAGGTGCCAAAATAGTAAATTTGATTTTGGACCACTTCACTTTATTTGTAACCCTGGATGGCTGATCTATATTAGCTGCAACAAAATGAGCTTTCTTGATATTCTAGCCTTTGGTTGGGTTCAACAGCAGGAGATTAGAGTGTGCGAGGAGGATAAGGAGGGATATTTTTCCCCCTGGCTTCCTCCCTTCTATGCACTTGTGTGGCCATGGTTGCATTCTTCTACCTATGGCCACTGTCTCCAGGGAGACTCTCTTCTGCAACTATCGTTCTCTCTGGTTCAAGACCAGTGACAAATAATGTCTTTCGGTTGTTGCTAGCCTGGGGTACTTGTCTAGCCCTTTTTGGTTTTCCTTATCCTGTTTACAACTTCATAACGAATACTGTCATAAGACTCTCTTCGGTCTTCCCTTTGAGCATGGCATCTGTTTCTTGCCATGACCCTGATCTGTATAGAAGTGATGGATTTAAAGTGCCTACTGGACAGCCAAGTGGAGATATCTTAGAGGCAGTTGGAAATTTAGGATTAGGGACTTGGAAAGATGTTGAGACTGGGTATAGACTTAGTATTAATGTGTTTGTGGGAGTGGAAGCTGTGAGTTGCCAATATTATAGTGTAAAAAGAGAAAAGTTCTTTGTTGAAATGCTGGAGAAAGTAAGCTTTTTGGGAATTGACCATTTTTTGTAGCAAATAGGATCTCATTTTTGCAGATCTTCTTCATTCTGATTTTGTGAATAATTCCAAATGAGTAATTCAGACTGAATATTTGCACTGGTCACTAGTTACATAGGTACTGAACTTTGCCTGTGTCTTCAAGAAGGGACCTGATAGCCAATGAATAGTAAAACAATTTCAAAGAGAGTATTTAAGTAGCATAACCAAGGAAAACATTTTTAATCATCCTTAAGGGTTTGTTGGCTGAGATTTAGTTACTCTATCTATTCTAAAGTAATTAACCTATGTTGCCTATAAAATTTTTGTACACTGTCTTATTTAATCTGCAATTCTACCCCAGGAAGTGGACACCATTAATATTTAATAATAAATAGGTACGTCGTTACTGATGGTAAAACAAGCTCAGAGATGTTAATAATTTTCTCAAGACCTCACAGCTAGTAAACTTCAGAGCCAAATCCTTCTATCTATCCAAATAAGTGAGAGTTTTCTCTAATACTGGGAAAGACTTTCTTGGACCCCATCCAAGGGCTTTTTGTTACAGAAGAACTCAAGTACCTCAGTGTAAAGCACTTGCACCTGAAAGATGTTCCTGTGGTCTAGACTTAGAAGATACCTTTAAAGATGGTCCAGCACACAGTTAAACCATTTTATTTTAAAGGGCCAGAATCGCCTGTGTAGGATGCATAAAATACATCCTTTCTATTCTTTGGCTAGTATAAAACTTGTATCCTTTGAGCAAATTAAATAATTGAGCTAGAATCTATTTTCTTGGAAGGCTGTCTCTCATGGGCTCTTGTAGTGAAATTAGAGTACATTTGGTACTTTTATAAGCCACGGCCTACTGCTTCTGGAAGTCTGTGTGTAGCCTGGTGTCATGGGAATTTGCCCAGTCTGCTTTGGATGGACAATGATCACTCCTTGTGACTATGAATTTTTTCCTTTCATTTATTCTAAATTCTCCTTCCTTTTGAGGTTTTGAAAGGTGAGGGACATGCAAAATTGAAACGGTTTATGGTCCAAGGTTCTTACTACTTTTTTTGCCCAGTGCCTTGTTAATAGTTATCAGTATATTTATCATTTCTAAAGGATAAGGAGCTTAGTTCTGATCGAGTTTCTAATCTCTGAAACTTACATTTTAAATGGATTTGAAGGACCTGCCTCAGAGTTCAAAGATTTCAAGTCAGCTGTGAAAAACTCAGGCAGATATTAGTATCCTTACATTTTTTTTTTCCCTTTGGGTCGCATCTGGGCATAGATCTAGTAACTTCCCCCAAGGCCAGGACAGTCTCACCTCTGCTCCCTATATCAGTTAATTGACCCAACCTTCAGAAAAACAGCAACACTATAGGTAAGGGGTCTGTCTTATTAATCAGTCACTCTGTGGTTGGCTACCTATAGCCTCGTTTTTCCTTCTGTGGTAGAGCTTCTGAGCAATCTGATGAAAGATGTAGGTTAGCTCCAACATGTGGGCTTCCTGTGTATCTTGCTACTCACATTGAGGCTCTGGCTAACTGTATTTTATTATGGGCTTATTTAAAACTTCTTTCAAACTCCAGTAAGGATTGTAGGTCATTTTTCTAAAGAGCTCTTCTGAACCACATAATGGGAATTTATTTAAAGCTGTAGTAATAAAGTAAGCCTGAAACATATTACTTTAATTATTATTGTAGATGTCTTTGGTTAAGACGAACAAAATCACTTTTATTTTTGAAGACATTTTTATGTTACTTTAAGTTTAGCCAATATTGATGGCATTGTTCCTTATTTAGCCATTCCGGAAAATAGTTTGGTAATATGTATTAAAAACTTTTTAGAAGTATGTATCTGTTGTTCCAGGATTTCAGTATATTAATATAGTTCTAATATGTGAAGTGTTTGTACCTGACAAGCATTTATTTGCCTATTTTTATGTTCTTTATGATCTCTTAAAAGAAACAATCTCAATATGCAATAATAAGGGGTTAGATAAGTAGATTATACTGTAGCAGCATAACAGAATCCTATCAGTTATTTAAAAAAAAAAAAAAAAAGACCAATGGCCTGGGAACATATTTATAATACATAGCATTCCAAAGTCTCAGTGTAGTTTTAAGCTTTAATAACTGCAGAAGTATAAATGTTTTAAATTTTTTTATTTGAAAGTTTATTTTAATTTCTTTAATGCTTATTTCATTTTCTGGATTTGGGGTAATAAATTTTTAATATTTTTTTCAGTTAACATTTTCCAGAGAGACAAACAAAAAGTTAAAATTAAAAATACATGTTTGCACTGGGTATAGTGGTTCATGCTTGTAATCCTAGCACTCTGGGAGGCTGAGGTGGAAGTATCACTTGAGGTCAGGAGTTCAAGACCAGCCTGAGTAAGAGCTAGATCCTGTCTCTACTAAAATGAGAAAAAATTAGCTGGATGTGGTGGCATGCCCCTGTAGTCTCAGCTACGTGGGAAGCTGAGGCAGGAGGATTGCTCAAGTCCAGGTGTTTGAGGTTGCAGTGAACTATGCTGCCACTGTATTCTAGCCAGAACAACAAAGTGAGAACCAGTCTCAAAAAAAAGGTTTGAAATTTTATAAATTATATATATTTTATAATCTTAAACACAAAATTTATAAAACAAAAGAGAAGTGGGGTGACAATTTATTAAAGCAGACTTTTAAAACAATATGCATAGCTTGATTCTAATTATGTAAATGATATATACATGCATGCATTGGAAATTAAAAAGGAAGACTACACATCAAAATTAATAGTGGTTTTCTCTGGGGTGGTGGGATTATGAATTGTTTTAATTTTCCTCTTTGCTTTTCTCTATTTTTCAAATTTTCTACAATGAACATGTACTACTTTCTAGTCAGAAAAATGTTATTTAAATACTTTAAGGAATAGAGCCAATATTTTGACTTACTCAAAGTATCACAATTAGTGTGTATAAAAAGCTAGGAATCTTAATTCCATCTACCAATTGCCATTAAAGTAATTACTTTAGCTCTTAATACCAAAAATAAAGAACAATTAAAATATAAGAAATATTTCTCCCTAAAATAGCTAAAAGCTATGCTCCATTTCTCTGTGTTTGATTGATGGTATCACATTTTTTAAAAGTTATTTTTAGATGTTTATGAACTACAACAGAATTCATCTAAAGTGAATAGCTGTAAAGGGGAATTAGAGGGCTTTTTGTTGTTATTGTTTTGTATTTTGTCATTCTAACAGATTAAACAAAGATTCATAAATAGAAGCTATAGAGGAAAAGAATTTAACTTTGCAAGAAATTTATTTCTCCCTCACATCATAAAACATTTCTCCCTCACATCATAAAACATTTTTGAAGTAAAGAAAAATCAAATAGGATGAAAATATATCCAGATTTTTAAAAAAATATTTTTAAGTAAAAAAACACAGTCTAAACGGATATACAATGCAAAATACATTTTCTCCAACCCCAAACACCTAGTCTTCCAATATCCTTTCACAAAGACAGCCAGTTACGTGTCTGTGTGTCCTTTCACAAATATACATGTATTCTTTCTGTCACTTACAAGGTAACATGCTTTTTTTTAAGCTTAACAATATATTTTGAAGATAGTACCATATCAATCCATGTAGATTGGATGGTTATAACATATTTTATTTAACCAGATCCTTATTGATGGACATATGGGTTCTCTTTCAGTCTTACTACAACTAACAATGAATATCTTTATACATATACTGAGGACTATTCTAACAGTCACTTCTGTCAAATGATGAGAGATGATGGTGGGATTCTTACATTCTGATAGTACTTGATAGCTTTCAAAGCACTTTCCCATATATTACTTTATTTGACTCATTCATTTTGGAATGGTCTGCCTTCGGAAATGGTTTGTTGTCCGCTGTGGGAAGTGGTCAGCTATTGCATGCATTTACGAGGTTGCTATGAAGAGAGGATCAATCCCTGAATAGTTTTGGGGGGTGCCTTTTGGCTAAGGAGTGGAGGGGTGAGGCTGTCTTTTCCTGCTTTCCTGTCCAATAGATCTTCCCATAATAAAGGCATTTTTTGAGCAGTTGGTTTTCTTACTAATACTATCTGAAGACAGAGGAAATCTCATTATGTTCTAATTGTTTTTCACATTTTGTGCCTTATGCCTGTTTTTAATCAGACTGTTGTGATTAAGATTTTCATTTACCCCTTGCTTGGAGTACCTCCTAATTCTATATTAATTATTAATAATAAATTATGTCGTTGTTATGTGGGTTTGCTATCCTAGATATATGTAGGACCTGGAACGTTTATTGATTTTTAAGATATGTCAATGACTGTTATAGATTGGGACCTTATTTTCTTCAGATTTTAAAATCAATTTCATTGTCTGCTCTTCAGCTAACTTATAAACAATGGCTACTCAATTTGTGTGTATAATTTTAGAGCAAAGGACCTTCTTAACCTGTTACATGCTATTCAGAGTTCAGTTCAGGGATGTGATTAAAGGGAATAGAAGCCAGAGGAACTCAGGAGATGTAACCCTCCTGAATGTTACCTGCCTCTTCTGCGTTTTGTTTTATTTTGTTTTGTTTTGAGGTGTGTGTGTTTGTGTCTGTGTGTGTGTGTTTATATTATCCAGCATACTATTCTTAGTAGAATTAACCGTTCCTTTTTTTTCTGGATCTGTAGTATAATCAGATGAATACATTTATTTGGGGCTTTGAAGAAAAATATCTGCAATGATATACATGGTTTGTTCTTCCTATTTTTAATTGTTTCATATTCACTGTGTTAATTTTTCTTATTAAAAAGGGCAAGAACGGTTTCTTAGAGAAGTTTGGAGGGTCTCCTCTGAAGGGTGACAGAGCAGGGAGTATTCATGTGTGATTCCTGGCCCCCCCCAACCCATATGTAGCCCCAGCGTGCCCACCCTGCGTGTATCTGCTTCCCTGTTCTGCTTGTGTGGCTCCTCACACAAGAAGGGCACTTCATCTTGACTAGGCCAGAAGTGTGGGGCTGTGGGACTCTGCTCAGGCATGTGTGTTTTCCTCAGGGTATCCTGGAACTGCCCTTTCTATCACTTTATTCTTCCCTGCAAAGAAAACCCTGTCTCAGCAAGGTGTGGTTGTTTTAAGAGTACTGTTTATGTGTGCATTTGTGTGTAATGGGGACAGACAGGTGTTCCTGTCCCTCTTATTGAGTAAAGGAAAAAAAAACTCAAAGTCAAGTTAAAAGTATCTACAACAGAGCGTTCCAATCAAATATGCTTTCTGGGACTTGACATTTAGAGCAACTTTAAAAATCTACAACCTTGTATATTAGTTGTCTTAGGCTGCCATAACAAAGTACTGTAGACTGGGTAATTTAACACATTAACTGCCATGTGAGTTGTATTTAACTCATGCTAGTTTTCTTTTTTTAATAAATTTAAATATTTTGTTATTATGGGATGGGCTAAAAGACTTCTGGCATGACAACCCAAAGCAATATTATAAAGCCATTTTTAAAAATGGTAATAAACACTACCTAGCAAATTTACTGCATGTACACGGTAATCATATGCCTATGAAGAAAAGCCCATAAATGTGATGGTGTGAGGATAGTGGTTTTTCCCATTATACAGATGAAGAAACTGAAGCTCACAGTGGCTAAGAAACTCATTTAAGTCACATAGCTGCTAGGGCTCAGAGTGATAAAATAAATCCAGGCAGTCTGAACCAAAACCTGTGCTCTTAATCCCGGCATTACATTGCCTACAAAAATTTAGTAAAAGAAAAATAGCAATCTCCTCCTCTACAACCTCTCATCCCTGAAGAGGCGACCTCTTTCACTTACTTTGGTTGTTCCTCTGGGTACTTACGTTTTTATTCTAAATAATATTATTTATTTTTCAATTTTAGATATTATATATTATGTTTCAACTATGGAGGATGATGTCACTATCACCACCCCACCTAATAGATTCTTCACTTGTTTAATTTATATTTAAAGTAACTATAAAATTTTGAGGTGGGGGGAATTGGGCTTAGGAAAAAGAATTTGTGCTAGAGACAGAAAATTAAAAGCATGATTAAATAAGGGACTAATTAGCTCTAGCTAGCATAAATAGCCATGCACTAAAAAGAAATGTAGTCAGTGAGCAATATTTATGTAGCTGTAATAATAACAATAAATAGTTATCTTTGCCATATGTGATATATCATGCTAGTTTTGAGCCCAGGGCCTCGAGAAGCATGTGTAAATCACACGTCTCTTTACCTTGGGAGCCGCTTGGTGTGCAGGCAACTCACGCTGCCATGCTGTAGCATACATGTTATGTGGAGGGTGGTCCCCTGGGCAAAACTCTGCAGTTGGTTCATGAAAATCTTGTTGATATTCTTATTGTTACAATTAATATTGACAATTTGCTGAAGGAGATGAATGGGCTTCGGAGTGAATGGCAGTTTAAAAAATACCTTCGTTGTTCGGACCTGCATATTTAGCTGTTTTGGAATGTAGTTGATTCCTCCTTGAGTTTCAAATATAAGACTGCTACAGTCACATCATAATATTCAGTGGTGAGATCCTGTTTGTTAACTGTCCTTCCCATTCCTTTTCATTTAGAATCAGAATAAAGTTGTATTTCAAATAAAAAAAAATTGACAATTTAATTGCATATAACTTATGCACAGAAAACAATAAAAATAAATTTTTCGTTAAGTTAGAAAGGATCATTTTGTTTTTGAACTTTTTTCGAAATTTTTATTGTATTTTCATAATAAAACACCAGCGCCCTAAGGAAAAGTTGGTTTTTTTGTTTTTTGTTTTCCTAGTGTGGCAGTCAATGTCTTAAATAGTAGAAATTTATTTCACACAGTTCTGAAGGCTGGGAGTCTAAGATCAAAGTGCCAGCCTGGTTGGTTTCTGACGAGGTCTCCCTTCCTGGCTTGTACAGACTGTTACCCTCTTACTGTGTCCTCTCATGGCAGAGAGAGAATGAAGGAGCTCCCTTGTATCTCTTCTTATAATGACACTAATCCCGATGGATGAGGGCCTCACCCTCATGACCTCATCTAACCCTAATGACCTCCCAAAGTCCCCATCTCCAAATATCATCACATTGAGGATTAGGACTTCAACATTTGAATTTGTTGGGGGTGGGGGAACCACAAATATTCATTTTATAACACCTCCCTTGAGTTAATCTCATGGGGGTTGCCCTGTCAGAGATTACCATTTACTTTTGACAAGACTCTAATTGAGCAAAAACTGACTAACGACGTATAAATAAGTGACTCTATTTACCTTTCTGCCCTTTTGTGCATACAATTCACTGTGTAGTCAAAGCCTTTAGGCCTCATAAGACTTGAGCTCAGCACCAAGTAGGTTGCCAGATCCCAACCAAGATCCAAACAGCACTGGGAGGGAGAAGGGAGTGAATTTTTTTTTTTAAATTAGATACCTGGGGTATCTTAGGGTTCAGAGCACTGGAAGGTATACTTAACAGTCATTAAAAGCAACTGCGGTGACCTAGCACAGCACGAGTGATCTGGCTCCCAGGCCTTTGAGTGCAGCAGGGAGCATGACTTCTGGATCACACTGAGTGTGGCTTTAATATGCACAGACTGACTTCATGCTGGGACCACAGCATCCCTGATCTTTCTTTGCTGTTTTTAGACTTTTAATTCAGCCTAAGTCTAGATGTTGGATTGACGTGATACTGTCCTTTCTGTTTGATTTATCAATGCATGATTTGACAACATACCGCCAAGAAATCGATGACAGCTCTGTGTTGCCAATGAAAATATCTGACAGCTTAAAGCATTCTGTAGTACAGGTTGGTACATGACCTTTGGGTTTGTAAGCCTTGGCTATAATCCAGATGGAAACAAAAAATGAAGACAAGATTGAGAAATAGAATTTATAAAGGTTAAGGGAATTAGGAGGATGAAGTGAAAGATAAAGATTAACCATAAATACCCTCGGTATACAGGTATTCAAGTGAAAAACCAAAAAATTATTGAGGGACAGAATCCTTTGCTTTAGACTAGAATGGTACCTTCCAGCCAATTTGAACTGATTTATCTGTGAAACACATTTCTCTAGGGAGTTTTGATTTTCCCATTAGTCTTCATAATAAAATCTGAAATGTGATTTTCTGTAGGACTGTGTTTTAAACCTTTGGGAAGGCCATTCATTCACTCATTAAACAAAGAGGATACAGCAGCGAACAGAACAGACAAAAACTCCTGTCCTCATGGAGATTCCATTCTAGCTTATGGAGAGAGACAATAAAATACACAAGAAATAGGGAGGAGAATAAAGCAGGGAAGAGGGGTAGGGCGTCAGGGTAGGGTACAGGTTGCTATTTTGGATAGGGTGGTCAAGGAAAAGCTTCACTGAGAAAGTGACATTTGAGCAGAAGGAAGTGCCAGAGTAAGCCATGAGGATTTCTGGGGGAGTTGGTCTCCAAGGAAGAGAATCAGTGAGCAGAAAGGCCTAGATGAGGGGTTGCTAAGAGTCATCCCAGATCAGTAAGGATCCAGTGTGTTTGGAGCAGGACGTGTAGAAGGGTGGGGGCAGGGAGGAAGGTGAGGCAACAGTAGGGCTGATCATGGAGGGCCTTACCAGCCATTCTAAGGACACTGGCTTTTTCTCTGATGGTTATGGGAGTCCGTGGAGTATCTTAAGCAGAGAAGTGATGGGATTTGACTATCTATTTTTTTTTTGAGACAGAGTCTCACTCTGTTGCCCAGCCTAGAGTGAGTGCCGTGGCATCAGCCTAGCTCACAGCAACCTCAAACTCCTGCGCTCAAGCAATCCTTCTGCCTCAGCCTCCCGAGTAGCTGGGACTATAGGCATGTGCCACCATGCCCGGCTCATTTTTTCTATATATATCTTTAGTTGGCCAATTAATTTCTTTCTTTCTATTTATAGTAGAGACGGGGTCT